>BTRK01000005.1:24712491-24738597 GCA_036245805.1 Pristionchus mayeri | reverse complement strand
GTTATGAGCTCGCTTGAGTTAGAATCTGACAATTTTGAATATGTTTGGCATCGACTTAAGAAGTCAAATCGTTGTAACTCTGTTTTTTTTATTATATGGCATGCTGATGACGAGGGCATATTCATTTTGTCCAAAAATTGGTTGTTGGTCCCAGATGATGTCACGTCAAAATCAAATTTTTCCGAAAAACTTGATTCCAGAGGTCGCTAAAATAATGTGCGAATGATGAATCTACGCCTGCCTATTTCATTTTTCATGAAATATTCAAATAAATTATTAAACTTAAACCATAAATGAATCACGAACTGAAATTAATTTTTGAACGAAATTTTAACCTCCTTGAAAATCAGGCAATAATCCTTGCAAATCAGGCACTTACTTGACGAATCAGGCAAATCTGGCTGTAAACTATTTGAACGTGTGCGCGTTTTGCCTGATTTCATTTGACGGGGTGACACATTTTCACATGGTCTATGTCGACGTTTCGGGGGGCCTTGAACGTGGTGAACAGCGGCGGAACAGCACGCCCCCCCCCCCCCCCCCCCCCCGAGCATCGACATAAGGAAAGGGAAAACGCCCGGGGGTGTCCAGAAAATTGGATGCGCTGTATTAAAATTTGAGGCAGCATTGTCGCTAAACATAGAAAGAAATTCCTGAAATTCAGGGTTTTTGTTGATCGCAAAGTGAGCTTGCAGTTTGGTTGGGAAAATTTCAGGGGCATCGCTACGAGAGACATTCAACAGTAGTGACGGTCAGGCAACATCAGTGATAAATCGGGCAATGCTAACTGTACATTATTTGAACGCCCGCTCCTTTTCCTTTCTCTATGTATTTTCTCCGGGGCCGTGGAACGGAACGTTATAATGATACTGTAGCTGTTTCTTGTGCTATGCTTCATGCGGAGGGGGGGAAGCACAGCGCGACAAATAGCTACAGTATCATTATAACGTTCTGTTTTCCGCGTTCCACACCACACCAAATTTCTACGCGCTCTATTCTAACGGTTAAAAAGTTTACTTTAACAATTAATTTTAATATTGCATGAAAATTGAAATTACCAGTGCGTGATTGCCAGCCAATTTTTGAGCAAAATTAATATACCTGTCGTCATTAGCATAAAAATTTTTGAGCAAAATTAATATACCTGTCGTCACTAGCATGCCAGATACCCCCAAGAAGCAGAGTTTCAACGATTTTACGTTTTGGTCGATGCCAAATATATTCAAAATTGCCAGATTCTTACACAAACCGACTCTTATCTCTCGTTATAATTTTAAATATTAAGAATGCGATAGATGAAGACCTCTTCGTCCCAATGTTCAGTAGATCATCAATGGATAATCCGCACACTGGGTGTCGATCATTCCTTGATAGACAATTCTGGTCGGCAATCAAAGTAATGAATGAAACTACTATTTTCAGTTAACGTATTCCATGATAATGCAATCGTTTAGTTGATGCAATGCGTCTCAGTATTCAGTGGTGTTCTTTCTGATGCCCTTGTTGCTCAATTGTGCTTCTCCATCTCCAATCGAGTCTGCGTTATCGCTCTTCAGGTTAGATCATACGTAATACATATAAAATAAGGTGTATACTGTGAAAATATAATGCACGGCAATGTTTTCATGGACATACTTAGCAATGACAGTGTGAGTAAGGATCTATGGTATTCGTAGGCCCTCTAAGTTAGTGGGCTGAAGAAAAGCATGGATACGGTATATATTCTTTACACTTCTTATCACGAACTAACTTTATTATTGTTTTTTTATAATTTTTTGTAATTCATTTCAAAGGTTAAAAAAATGATGCTGTGATACAGAAAACTCGAGGACCCAATATTGCTGTTTCAATAGCATAATCCAATGTACTCATTTAGTGATGAGGACCCTTGGGGAATCCACATAGGATTTACAATTAGTAGTTCCCGAGCACGACAGATGATCAATCAACCAGATCTCCCCTGATGTTAATATTGATTTTCGATTTTTTCATTATTGAATTTTGACTTATTGGACCTCATTTTAGTATATTATGAAAGTTCTGTCATGTTGTTGGGTAACTTTAAATCGATTTTATATATATATATATATATATATATATATATATATATATATATATATATATATCAGGTACTCAAAATCCAGTACTCTCTGCGTTTTAAAATAGTGGGCTGAAGAATAGAAAAATCGAGAAAAGACATTTTAGCTTAGTGGGACCGAGCTTATTTACAGTGGTCCCACTATCTTACAAGGAATGGCCGCGGGGATATTTTGGAGTTTCGGAATGAGATCCTGAGGGATCGAAAGGTACCCCGATAGGCTTTCGGAATCGACTCTTCAAAACTGCCTCAGGGCATGAGAAAATCGATAATTCATATTTTATTGAGCGTTCGTAAAGCCTTCCACATCCCCTGGTCACCAATCATCGGTGGTGTAGTGGTAAGCGTGGGATCTTGACATCAAGAGGTTGCGGGTTCGTTCCTCGTTCCTCGTTGCTATTACTATTTTGCCTTTCTTCGTTACCCTTTTAATTAATGTTTTTATTACAAAAACAGTAAATACAACTCATGAACACGTTCGTAAAACGCTGCAAGAGAACAATGGGGCGCGAAAAGGTTCATTGCATCATTTTTCTATCTTTGTTCGTTTTTATGCACAAGACACCTTCACATGATGACCTTTGTGACCTTAATCAAAGAAGTACCCTTGAAAAGTATGTCGTTGTTATACAAAGGGTGTCCCAAAGAAAGGCAAAATAGTTACATCATCGGGGAACGAATCCGCAACCTCTTGATGTCAAGATCCCACGCTTACCACTACACCACCGATGATTGGTTACCAGGGGATCTGGAAGGCTTTACGAACGCACAATAAAATATGAATTATCGATTTTCTCATGCCCTGAGGTTCCTCAGCAGTTTTGAAGAGTCGATTCTGGATGCCTATCGAGGTACCCGTCGATCCCTCAGGGTCTGATTCCGAAACTCCAACCTATCCCCGCGGCCATTCCTTGTTAGTGGGATTTGAACGTTGAAAATATGCTAAGATAGTGGGATGTAAGGGAGAAGATTCGAGAAAGTGATTAGACCACAAAGTTAGTGGGTTCGAGATCTAGGCAATACTTTCTGGCAAAAGGTCTTACGCACGCACACGCACCAGCAAAAAGTCGCACGCACACGCAGATAAAATGCGTGTGGTTTTATTTTTGGAAATATATTATTTTAATGATCTCTATTATTGTTTTCTCGATAACATTTTAAGTTTTTATATGACCTGAAAAGAGCAGTTCATAATTGAGTATCTGGAGATAGCGACCGAAGGCCGCTAGTTGAGACCCTGGAGATGCAGTTCCTCGTTACAAAAGGGGGGGGGGGGCAAAAGCACAACAGACAAAAGCACAACAATTCACCATTAATTTGCGATTGAACTTGGCAACTTGGGAGTTCCTTCATTGTAACTAGTATGTGCTCCCCTGCATTTGCATATGCAAATCTTGTTGCTAGGCGATCATGAGTTTCACTCGTCATGAATGACCAGGGGTTCATGGTCCAAAATTGAACATTTGAGGGGAAAATCATGATTAGATAATCACCAGATGCCGTAACCAATCGGTATTCCAGTACCCCAGAAACTACTCTAAACTAGTAATATGGTGACTGAGTGGTTACGGCATTTGGTTATCTAAGCATGATTTTCCACTCAAATGTTCAATTTTGGACCAAGAACCCCTGGTCATTGGTGACGAGTAAAACTCATGATCACCTAGCAAGAAGATTAGCATATGCAAATGTAGGGGAGCACATACTGGTTACAATGAAGGAACTCCCAAGTAGCAAAGTCCAATCGCAAATTAATGGTGAATTGTTGTGCTTTTGTCCGTTGTGCTTTTGTCCCCCCCCCCTTACAAAATGATTGTAAATCGGAGTTTAAAAATTGGCAAAAGCAGACAGACTTGATTTATCCACAGTATAAGACTTGCATATTAGGGTTGGCAATACGAGGGGAGGTTACGCGCTCGTTATCGTCCGCCTCCTGTTATTTCGCAATCCGAGGAGGAGGAGTCGTAACGAGCTCGTAACCTCCCCTCGTATTGCCAACCCTATTGCATATACATGCTCAATTTCGTAAATCTGATCAAATTCTACTCTTACAAAACTTCTCAAGTAGAGCGATAATTTTGAGAACATACTATGGAATATTATTACTGCGATGCCATTCCCTGTGCCTGCATGTATCTCACTGAGAATTGAAATTTAACCGGGAAGGAGGACGGTCGCTCTGCAATCCTCTTGCGTGTGTACGGGGTGCTGCTGCAGAAGTCCTGATCGAGGTATCAATAGTGGTGTCAGGAGTAGACCCCAGTTAGGTAAGGCACCTTTACACTGCCGAACCCTTGATAGGTTTACATTGTTATATTAGCCACAAATCTCATCCGAGGCAAATATCACGGATCTCCTGTAAAAATGCAGGAAAAGTAGGCCCGCTTGCGAGAAAAAAATATTTTGTGTCACGGATTTCGCTGCAACCAGTAGGACTGACCAAAGTGAGGGCGAGGATAACGCCTATCCACTTCATTTCTCGAAATTTGCATGTTGAGCGAAGTTATGACCTACCGCGTTGGAAGACCATATCACGGTCGGTGTTTGATCTACAGGGACCGCATTTTTTCCATTTGACGCGTATTCTTCTCATCTACAAATAAGTTCTGTTACGCTCCGTGCAGAAATGACGTCTTCATATAGTTTCATGCGAAAAACTGTTTTGGCCGTCACAATATGCAAATTTTCGGCCTTTTCCGAGGCGAACTGTACGATTTTTATTTTTGATTCGGATTCCCCACCCCAGAATTGAGATACGTACATAGTTCGTTAGTGGTAATGCGGGGCTGATCATACCGGTACTCAGTAGGCAGTTTCTGGGCTTGGTGCCAATTTTGAATAAAACACCATTCGATGTGTATCTTACTTCGGAGTTATGCAAATGGGCAAAGTAAGACTATTACTGGATAGCTCTCGAGTAGTTCTTCAGCAATCACTAAGGGGCCCAAGACGTAAAAATTGGTCGTTTTCGAGATATGGCGAAAACCCATCTTCAATAGAGACCAAAATGGGAAGAAGAATGATCTCATACGACTAATATTCCGTGACTGTACGATTTTTATGTTTGATTCGGATTCCTCATCTCCGAATTGACGTGCTCGCATATTTCGTTGGTCGAAACAACGGGAAGTACCTATGTCTACTCAGTAGGGAGATTCAGGACTTGTCTTAATTTTTCAATGAAACACTGTGATTATTTAAATTCGGTTTTACGCCATATCTCGAAAACGGCCAATTTTTACGTCTTGGGCCCCTTAGTGATCGTTGAAGAACTACTCGAGAGCTATCCAGTAATAGCCTTACTTTTCCCATTTGCATAACTCGGAAGCGAAATACACATCGAATGGTGTTTTATTCAAAATTGGCACCAAGCCCAGAAACTGCCTACTGAGTACCGGTATGATCAGCCCCGCATTACCACTAACGAACTATGTACGTACCTCAATTCTGGGGTGGGGAATCCGAATCAAAAATAAAAATCGTACAGTTCGCCTCGGAAAAGGCCGAAAATTTGCATATTGTGACGGCCAAAACAGTTTTTCGCATGAAACTATATGAAGACGTCATTTCTGCACGGAGCGTAACAGAACTTATTTGTAGATGAGAAGAATACGCGTCAAATGGAAAAAATGCGGTCCCTGTAGATCAAACACCGACCGTGATATGGTCTTCCAACGCGGTAGGTCATAACTTCGCTCAACATGCAAATTTCGAGAAATGAAGTGGATAGGCGTTATCCTCGCCCTCACTTTGGTCAGTCCTACTGGTTGCAGCGAAATCCGTGACACAATATTTTTTTGTCGCTTCGGTTCCTGCATTTTTACAGGAGATCCGTGATATAGTATTTCCAACCGAAAACCACATTATTTCAAAATTTACTACACTCGAAACGGAATGAACTTCAATAATCCTGGATCGAACCACAACTACAGACACAATAGTTTCTTTCCAAGAGCGGCAAGGCTTTTAGTAAATTCCGAGAATCAAACCGGTTCCCCTGAGTAGATCCCCAAGTCCCATTGTACCATTATTCACTCTTCATTTTAACCTTCATTAATTGCCTATTCTATTTCAATTTTGTTCTCTACTCCCAATACCATTAACCACTATTGATACCTTGATCTGAGCATCTGAAGTAGTGCCGGGTACGGTACCCACACTTGAGGTTAGGGTACTGTAGGTATCCACACCATGACTAGGTCGAAATAAGCACTATTTCAATGGTATGACAGTGAGAGTGATATTCACAGTGGGATCCCAATGAGATACGAGCTGCTCACTGGGAAATCCACTGGGGTCCAACTGGAAAACTTTTACCAGAGGCTCTCTCCCACCAATAGCCAATAGCCATTGGAACTACCTTGGCGAGCACTTTCAAAATTTGTTATTACATCATCCTTATGCAATATGATGCAATAATCACTTTTCGCTATATCTCGGCTTAAACGCGTCAACCAGACTGCGGACCTTGACCATACATATCCCCAGGGGTAGCACATTCATTTTTGTGATATTACATCAACACTATGTAATATTAAGCAGTATGCATTTTGTCATTAAATGCAACCTAGCCCCCTTCATTCCCCGCAGAGTGATACTTTTACAACGTTTTAAGCAGGCTCTCACCAGTCGCTTACAATAATATTTTCATGCATAAAACTGGTACTAAGCGTGGTTGACTGGCATTCCCTGTGATATTTAATCAAAAATGATTCCCAACCTGCTCTCACTAGCCCGCAGCGCGAGCGTTGTGAAAGGCTTGTGAGGCCGGTCGATCCGAAAAGTTCCCAACTTTTTCGAAATGCTCGAGGCCTCACGAGCCTTTTACCTTTCATAAACACTATGAGTCTCACGCTCTCGAAAGCTTGAATTCCGACATAACTTTTTATGCTCTTTCGAATGATGTATAACACGCCGGGCTAAAATCACTGAAAATTTCGGATACCAAAGATCAAGTTTTGGGTCTAATTTTTTTGGCTGAAGTGTATCCCACCCATATACACTCCAACCATAAAGTTTGAACTTCGGGCGATGACTTTTAACGATTGTGCCAATTCAACTCCGGAATCTGACGTTCTTACTGAGACAGTATTTTAAAACTAAAATGAATAGTCAGTGTGGAGAAGGCATAAATTTCAATTTCGTTCAATTCTGGAAATTGGTTTGCTTATTAGTGTACACCGTTGCCGTATATCGCAGTTGTCCGGATATTTTCGAAACTCCCATGTTATTTTCCTTTGAACATAGTTAGGAATGAGATGCGTATAATTCATTCCTGATTGTGAAAGAAACCGGGAGTGGAATTTGCAGTTGGTTGATATGTGCGAACCTCACGTCATCATCAAAACTCGTGCATTACTCTCGCGCATACGAAGATGGATTAGATTTGGTCGAGTGAACGAACTGCGGCCACTGCTCACGTGTCTTTCCAACGTCCAGAAGTGTCACAGTGATCACAAGTAAGTCCAACTTCCATCGTCATATCAGACTCATACAACGGAATGTCGACAAAAAGCATGTCCAGGAATTGTAAAATGATAACCACAGCTTCAATTACTAGCCAATTGAAAAGTGCTACAAAAGTGTATTAAATTATAATCAGGACTTTCGATAGTATTATCAGAGGATTTCTGAGAGAATTTGGATATTGCCGTACTAAGAAAACCTAATCTATAGTGAAAATTTACCCTATGGATACTTTTTCACGTAGAGTTCGAAAATCGACATTAGAGAGTATCTTCGACCCCTCGTTCGCTGTGGCACGTAGATTAGAGGCTCTCGATCTGCCGATTTTACACAAGAAGATTCATAAAATTAACTTGTTGTTGCACGCTGTGGTCAGTCAGTTGCATGGTTGGAACCGCCGTGACGAGCGAAATTAGAATCTCAATTTTTATCGATTTTCTCCATAGGACTTAAGATTGGAGTGGAAACGTGAGTTGAATTCGAGCAAATACGTCTTTCCTCAAATACGTCTTTATATGAGAGGATTCGCGATAGAATCGACAACTTTCAGACCTTCCGGGACGTAGGAATTCGTATTTTTTTATTTTCTCACGAAAACATAGTATTTAGTACTTCAAATCGAGCTCTATCGAATGGCGTCGGTCGTTTTTTTGAAAAAAAATTTCCATCCGCGGCATGGGCCGAAAGTGGGCGGAGTCTCGCTTTGGTTGAAAAAAATCAATATTTGAGCGCGTTGTTCGACCTTTTCCGATAGAGATATCAAAAAATGGTCAACGGACGAATGAAAGAGCATTACTCGAGGAACATTTTTCTCTCTTTGTTATGGTCGAAAAGTCAAAAACTGACTCAGGCTATCAACTTTTGCGAAATTTTCGACAAATCGCTTTAAACCAAAAACATAATGGGATTTCATGATTAATCAATTTGTCCATATGAGCACTCCTTTCTGCCAAAATTTGAAGGTCATAAAGCTTTCCGCTGTAATTACGGTGTCGTTTAAGTAAAAACCGGCAATGGAGTCTGGTGTAGACAGAATGGTTCCCATATGTCAATAGAGCCCATTTGCCTCCAAATTGAACACAGACATTATAAAAACATGTTTCCGTATGAGAACTACATAAATTTCCTGTCTATTCGATCATAGAGTCGATTTGATGCATTTGAGAACTTTTGCCTGGAATTGCATACATGAGTCGGAATCATGGTACCATTCAAGGTGAAATACATCAAATTACATGCAATTGTCATTCCTACAACTTTTTACAAAGAATGAACCACTTTAAATGCAATTGCATTCCTCTGAGAGCCGAAAAAGCGGAAATACGACGACACGTGCAAAAGTTGTGAAATCGATACTTGAGTGGGATCAAATTATAGAGAATTATGTGCTGAACATTTCATCTGTTGAAAATGAGTCTCTATCTTTTCGTTTTTTTTATATCTTTATCGGAAAAGGTCGAAAAACGCGCTCAAAGATTGAATTTTTTCAACCAAAGCGTGACTCCGCCCACTTTCGGCCCATGCCGCGGATGGAAAAAAATATTTTTCAAGAAACGGCCAACGCCATTCGATAGAGCTCGATTTGAAGTACTAAATACTATGTTTTCTTGAGAAAAGTTTAATATGAATTCCTACGTCCCGAGGCATGTCGACTCTTTCTCGATTCCTCTCATATGTCTTTCCTCTCATTCCCTCACCACGTTTTCTCGCCTCTTCCTCGGTAGGGAAGAGGGGGAAATTGGAGTGCCGACTCGGTTTACCACCGTTGTCGGCTCACGTTTTCACTCATGGTTGGGCGGATGTTGAATCTGAGAACTGAAAACCGGTGGAGTCTAGGGCCACAACTGTGGAGGGGAGGGGTGTGCAAATGCATTTTCCGACTGGGTTGTAGCTAGAAACCGGTGGGCTCTTGAAGCTGGCTTCAATGGTGCCCATCTATGTTTTGCTCGAATTCAACTCACGTTTCCACTCCAATCTTAAAAGTCCTATGGAAAAAATCGATGACAATTGAGATTCTGAATAAGCTCGTCACGGCGGTTCCAACCGCTCGTCTCGAAATTGTCTCTTCGAAAGGTTGAATTAAAAAAAATATGATAATAATTCGTGAAAAACAACATGGATAGGCGTAATCAGCATGAAAATCTTCCCCGGAAACCTTTTTCGCTTAATTTTGGCACTTCCCTGAGGGGTGATATACGCAAAAAAAGTTTCGACGTGACGACATCTGGAGCCAACGGCGACTCTGAAAGCAAAATGAACGTGCCCACCGTTTTTAGCACCTTCAATTACCCTCAGTTTTTTTTACTGTCCCGGAACATGCCGGATCTGCTCGATTCTTAGGCGAACGGCCTCATAAGCCGGCTTGCAGCAGTAGTGTTCAACAATTATCCTTAAAGTTACCAGCCGATGACGAAATTGAAAAATTTGAAGTTGCCTGATCCAGCTCTCTCTCACTTTTGCACACTCTCTCATGCACACGAGGCGCATGCAGCGCGTACAACACATGCAGCATCTAGGCTATCATATCCCTAAAAATAAGAATATCTCTTAAAAATTAAACGTATTCAATCTAACAGGACCAGCCTATTATCTACCGGTACCCCGATCGGGGCTTCTCGAATAGTGCGGGGATAAACTCGTTTCACCGGGGGACAGAGCCTTTGCGTGTGGTCCGGGCTTCTATACCAGTTCCAGCAGACCTACTTGATTTCTCTACAGTATAAGACTTACATATGATGTCGTACTTGTAAGACTCGGACAAACAGTGGAACAGCGATTTTTTAAAAACATGAAATTTGGGGTTGTTTTGGATGCTGATCACGATGGTCAGTTTCATTTTGCATATTTGATCATATTTGGCGAGCAATGGAGTGTCCTAAATTCACGTATTTTACCTGTTTTTGACGTCTATCACAATTCATAAACATGCAATAAAGACGAAAATTGTTTTTCTGGGGTACTTTTTCATTCTCTACATGATGCGATATATGTGAACTTCGCATCACAATGTCTTCATTGGTTTCCTGAGCGCATCTATGGGTTAAACTCAAAAAAACATTAAGCCACTTTACAGGGATGTTTTTAGTACTGTGTAAAGGCCATAAAACAATTTTGGTGCAAATCGAGAACTGGTATTTTGAGATAATGATGTTTGAATATTTCCTTCTCATTCCTCTAGGAATACGCGCGATCGAGGGAGAGCACATGAGTCTCATTAAACTGCTCTACCATAACTACTCTGTGGCTCAATGGTTAGTCGTTGGACTGGCCACCACACTTTTTTTCGGAACGACCAGTTCAAATCCTCCCGGTGTCGGATTATTTTTGCCTTTAACGATCACATAAATTTTCAATTAGTCGATAACAAATATCAAAACAAAACAGTCCAAAGAATAGAGACGAAGTGAAGACGAAACAGTTAAATTGTTAGCAGTCTAATCATCCTTATTGAAAATGATATATTGAATATCTTGAAAGATGAGTTAAAAGCTGCTTCTTTGCATCTTATTTTGATACTTGTTGTCGACAAATTTAAAATTTATGGGATCTTTAAAGGCAAAAATAATCCGACACCGGGAGGATTTGAACTTGTCATTCCGAAAAAAAGTGTGCCAGTCCAACGACTAACCATTGAGCCACAGAGTAGTTGTGGTAGAGCAGTTTAATGAGGCTCTTAATTTTTTTTGAGTTTAACCCATAGATGCGCTCAGGAAACCAATGAAGACATTGTGATGCGAAGTTCACATATATCGCATCATGTAGAGAATGAAAAAGTACCCAGAAAAACAATTTTCGTCTTTATTGCATGTTTATGAATTGTGATATACGTCAAAAACAGGTAAAATACGTGACTTTAGGACACTCCATTGCTCGCCAAATATGACCAAATATGCAAAATGAGACTGACCATCGTGATCAACAAATCATATTGTGACTACCCTTATTGGAATTCCAATAACTATTAGAATTGAACAGACCGAACAAAGGAGGTTATTGGAATTGAAATGGAGAGAGAGGGCCCTTTGTTCGCGCTATTGGAATTCCGGAATCAATTCCAATAAGAGAACTCTACCATTCATTCGAAAGCTCTTGATGAGCTGCATTCGCTGTGCAAAATTTGAGCTGCTATTTCACCTACATTTTTGAGAAAATGGGCAATGATTGTAGTACCGTTAAAAATAACTTTTATGGAAAATGGTATGTCGATAGAGCTCGAAAAAAAGAGTTGTGGTCACTCAGAGGAAAATTTTCGTGTATCTAGCAATAAAACCGTGAAATTCACTCTCAAAGTTGAAACTGCAAGAATCTAACCCAGTGCATGGAGCCTCAGATTGAAGTATAGGCCATATGAGCCTTTGGGGGGGGGGGGGGGGGGGGGGGGGGGGGAGTATTAGGGATGCCCCAGAGTGGCCAGAAATGATTAGAACCCATTTCTCGATTTTCCCTCCATTCCCTGGCATAGCTCGATTCTCTCATGAGAGGCCTGATATTATAACTTTCAAGATTAATGAATTCAACTTCTGATTACAAAAAATATTTTTCGGGGTCATACCTAAAAATTTTTTTGCGGATGTAGAACCTAGCCCGCGAATTGAAATATTCACATATTTAGACTCGTATATTATCCTGCTTATCAGAAAAAAAATGGGTGAACGCTCAACCTATATCTCAGGCCTATTTGGGCATTAAAGAGTACGTCGCATTTAGTATGGTAAAAACGCTATTTTCTATGCGCCATTTCTTTGACAAATTAATTCTAAGAAGCTGGCAGGAATATTTTGATGTATTTTATGCGTTGCTTAGCTAAGTATCTCAGAAACATAATGAAACAAATTGAGATATATTGGAACAGTGGAATTCGAGTAGGAAGCAATTGATTTTGCCACCATACTTTTTACGCACCCTGTAGACTAGGATTGGCTGTTTGAATTATTGCAATAAATGTCATCTGAAGTGCGATATCTCAATCTTTGATTAGCCCCGGCGCGAAGCGCCTGCAATTTTGGTTGGGAAACGAGTTTCCCACAGTCGGAAAGGTTCCTGAGAGGGTAGGGTATCGACAACCGTTCAAACTCAAATTCAAGTATCCAGCTTTTGGGGATCCTCTGCGCGAGCATAGGAGATGCCAATTCCGAAATTTCAAGTCTATCACAACGGGAAGTGCCTCAGGCAGACTCCACTTTTTGTCGGTTTCGTGGCGTCAACTTTTTTTGAGTTAGCGGCGCGAGCATCGTAGAGAGACGTGCTATAGTTCATTTTATAGAGCGCACACGATTGCCCGCTTAGAGACTTTTCAGAATTGTGAAATTCCATCTGCAAAGGTGCGAAAATCGCCTTCAAAGTTCGAAATTTTGACCCCTTTGGCGGTTCGGGCACATTTTCGGCTATCCAAGCTCTCAATGGAAAATCCAAGTTCCTACCGGTCTATTTTAGACTAATGTTGAGACGGCGAATCCAATGAGCTTAATTTCGAAAAGATTGGTTGTCCATCTGTAGGTGCTGACGCCTTTCAAACTTTTTCCCGCGCGAATTTGACCCTATGTTTCCTCCTTCCCCCCCCCCCCTCCCCATGCCTCCCTCTGAGGTCAGGTCAAGATCGTAAACACGTGAGTCGTTTCAGGTCATCAACAATCTCTGTAACCGAGATAGAAATTTCAAGCTAGAGCAAAACAAGTACCATATTTGGAATTAGCGTGTCAAATTACCCATGGTGAAATGGTTTGCTGGGGTCGAAAGGGCACTTTCAGTTGTGTACCCTCCAGGAGTGAAGAGGGAGGAGGAGGGAATTAAAACCCGTTCTCCCGTAAGACTGCAGTGAATGGGGGTATGGATGGCACAACTCTGCCAAAATGGTCACCCGGAGCTCATACTTTGGGAACATGACCCCTCGGGCCAAAGAACTTTTCGACCTGAAGCGTGACCCGAAATATCGATTTTTGATCTACCGAAATCGATTTTTCATATTTCAGATTTCGATGGCGTGCTATAGCGCATTCGAAAGAGAATAAAAAGTTATGTTAGAAACGCTAGAGGAAACAAGAATCCATCAACGTTGACGTCAGATAGAGCCCGAAGAATGAACTTTTTCATCTCTTGGTAGATCGTGGCATGAATTCACATGAAGCTATAGGTTGCACATCTCGGATTTTACTTATATTGTGTAGTTTTTAATGCTGAATAAAATGAACTCTTTGACGGAGTGGATTTTTACGCTATAAGGACCGAAAATCGCGCTCAACGATGACGCACTTCGAGACAAATTTTAGGACACTTTGGATTTCGATACCATGCAATAGCTCATTCAAAAGAGCATGAAATGTTATATCAGAACCTAGAAGGAAATCAGAATCCATCAACGTTGACGTCATTTAGACGTGATCATTTGAAATTCTTCATGCGACATGACGTGAAGTTTTTTGACTATATCATTTTCACTTTACATTTTGGTGACCTGGGATATCGAAATTCGAATTCTACACATACAAATACGTCAGAAAATACATTTGGCAAAAACATTTCACGATTTCAACTTTTTCGCAATTTTTCTGGCCAAAATTTTCAACTGAAAAATCGAATTTCAACATGTCCTTGAAAAGTGTACAATTTATGGATTTTCCGACGTATTTTTATGTGTAGAATTCGAATTTCGATATCCCAGGTCACCAAAATGTAAAGTGAAAATGATATTGTCGTTCTTTCATTCTTCGGGCTTCTTTCTTTTCTTCGGGCTCTATCTGACGCCAACATTGATGGATTCTTGTTTCCTCTAGCGTTTCTAACATAACTTTTTATTCTCTTTCGAAAGCGCTATAACACGCCATCGAAATCTGAAATTTGAAAAATCCATTTCGGTAGATCAAAAATCGATATTTCGGGTCACGCTTCAGGTCGAAAAGTTCTTTGGCCCGAGGGGTCATGTTCCCAAAGTATGAGCTCCGGGTGACCATTTTGGCAGAGTTGTGCCATCGTACCTGCATTCTTACAGAGAATGGGTTTTTAAAAGCTTCCGACTCGTAGGTGTCCACGCCGCCGGCGACAGGGTGCGCTGCGCATAGACGCACCGTGCGTCTGTGCGCAAGGCATGGCATTCATTCATTCGCAAGGCATTCATGGTAAAAATCGATGGTAGGTCATGGTAGGTCAAGACTAGGTACCGTACCCAATCGATAGTACAGTAACAGTAGATACCGTATATCACTACCGTAATCCGATATTATCGCGAACTAACTTTATTTTCAAAAAATAAAGTACCGTACCCAATCGATAGTACAGTACCCCCCGATACTGTATACCACTACCGTAACCCCCGATTATCGCAAACTAACTTTATTTTTAAAAAGCCCTGGTACCGTGCGCAATCGATTCTACAGTACCCAAGTAAGTAGACTAATATTGCCACGAGCAACTTTTTGTCCAGGAAAGGCATCATACTGCCCTTTCCAAATCAATACTTGACCTTTGTTCTTGCCCTCAACCTGCAATAGTCACAGGCGATTTCAATCTCCCTGATATTGACTGGTCAATATATCCCGCACCTCAATCGAAATCGATTATCCCTTCTTCGCAATCATTCCTTGACCTCTGTATCTCAGTCAAACTAGACCAATTTGTCCAAGAACCTACAAGAAAGCAAAATATCCTTGATTTACTATTGTGCAATCATCCCGGTCTCATCTCCCAAACTGAAGTGGGTCCCCCTTTCGAATTGTCTGACCATTCAACAGTCGAATTCAAATTCACAATGAGTCATTCGACGCCTGCTTTCACTCTTAGGCGTGACTACAGAAATGCTGACTACGACCTCATTAATTCTCAATTAGCAAATATCGGTTGGACAAGCGCATTTTCTAAAATAGCAAATGTGGATCTCATGTACGACCTTTTGATTAGTGTCATTCAGAAATCAATAGACACCCATGTTCCTTGGACCAAAGCAAGCCTCTCTCATGGGAAACTCCCCCCTCATATTGAGCGACTATTAGGAAAACGTTTTCAAGCCTGGCATAAATCGATTAATAGTAACGACCCGAACGATGAGCATGAATTCGAGATTCTAAACAGAAAGTTTCGCAAAGAGTTACAACGGTATCACAAAACCATTGAGAAAAAGATAATCGAAAGCGACGATAAGAATAAGTTCTTCCGTTTTATGAAACGCTGTGCCAATAAATCCAAGGGAGTAGAAGGATTAAAAAGAGCTGATGGTATTCTAGTCATGGACGACTTAGGCAAAGCTAACTTACTTGCTGAGACCTTCGTAGGCGTATTCACCATCGATGACGGAAAACTGCCCAATACTAGAGCCCTACCTCAGCTTGGTACATACGAAGAACCCCAATTTCTTAGACATGAAATCTGCGCCATTATTGAGAAATGGAAACGCTCCTCCTGTAAAACCCCCGAGAACATTGACCTCACCTTCATCAAACGAATTGCCGTACCAATTTCCGAAGCCCTCGAAATCATCTTTAGGAACTCCTACCAATCTGGAACCGTTCCCTCCCATTGGCAAC
The DNA here is from genome assembly GCA_036245805.1 of Pristionchus mayeri. NCBI lineage: Eukaryota > Metazoa > Nematoda > Chromadorea > Rhabditida > Neodiplogasteridae > Pristionchus > Pristionchus mayeri. Next base: position 24,722,520 of record BTRK01000005.1, on the reverse strand, counting down.
ATTCCATAGTAACCCCTGTTAAGAAATCACCCCCCTTTTCAAATCCCCTAAATTACAGGCCCATTTCAATTACCTCTTTCTTCTGCCGTGTTTTTGAGCGAATTTTGTGCAAATCCATTATTACCCATTGTGAGCAATTAGAAATTTTCCCCGATGAGCAATATGGATTCCGCAAGAAACGGTCGCGTGAGCTTCAAATGCTAGAAGTTCTCGAACACTGGACATCCTCGATTAGTGATGGGAAACCAGTTGACGTTATCTTCTTTGATTTCGCAAAAGCTTTTGATAGAGTCTCCCACCCCAAGCTAAAACTCAAGCTTAGCACAATAGGTCTCTCACAAAATACAATCAAATGGATTACAGGATATCTCTCAGATAGATCATTCCAAGTTCGAGTAAAAGATGTGCTCTCTACCTCAATGCCTGTAACTAGCGGCGTCCCACAGGGCTCAGTCCTAGGTCCCTTGCTTTTCCTTATTTACACCTCAGAAATTCCCACTCTAGTGCAAAACCATGGCGTAGTTGCAAGAATGTATGCTGATGGTATAAAAATATATCGGTCCTTTAGGAAGGGAAACTCATCTGTACCATTACAAGCTGCGATTGACATTATCGTACACTGGTCAGAAAAATGGCAACTTCCTCTTGCTGCACATAAGTGCAACTCATTGCACCTAGGCAGAGCAAATACAATGCGAACATATACCATAGGAACCACTACTTTGGAACAAAAACAAACAGTAAAAGACCTCGGTTTTGTTATCCAGAAAACCTCTCTTTCTCCGATCATTGCACTACCATATCCATTAAGGCCAAAACTACCTGTCACACTATCCTAAGAGCTTTACGAACCAAAAATATAGAAGTACTCCTCAAAACGTACGCAATGTACATCAGACCGACTTTAGAAAGCGCTTCCTCCGTCTTCAACCCTTACCAAAACAAGGATAAAAAGGAACTCGAAAAGGTACAAAACTACTTCACACGACGGTTATTTATGCGCTGTTTTAATCATACTTGGGAAAACATGCCCACTGCTCTCGATCGCAACAAGAGACTAGGCATTGAGTCCCTAGAGAAGCGTAGAATAGCGATAGATAAGAGAGTAGCCACAAATCTCATCCGAGGCAAATATAGTATTTCCAACAGAAAACAGTCCTACTGGTTGCAGCGAAATCCGTGACACAATATTTTTTTGTCGCTTCGGTTCCTGCATTTTTACAGGAGATCCGTGATATAGTATTTCCAACCGAAAACCACATTATTTCAAAATTTACCACACGCGAAACGGCATGAACTTCAACAACCCTGGTTCGAATCATAACTACAGACACAATAGCTTCTTTCCAAGAGCGGCAAGGCTTTTAGTAAATACCGAGAATGAAACCAGTTCCCCTGAGTAGATCCTCCTGACTTCATGACCCTTTAATCCAGTCATTAACTATTGGTTCTCATCGTCATGAATTTTCCTGTTCTATTTTAAATGTTATCTCACGTTATTTCGTACGAAATAGCATAAATATATATATACTGGTACGAAGGTATGATGTACCAAATTCATCGGACATTATGATCGTGGTACTATGGCATGACGTCATTGATTAGTTACTGCGTAGTGATGACGCAATCAATCTGCACTTTTCAAAACGGCATTATTCTTACATATATTTTTTACTGCTGGCCAAACTTTCTGAGGTTGGAGATATGACCGAAGCCTACCCAGAATATTTTTTTTGGAGGTGCTGCGCGGTCGCACAGTTGCTGCAGCCTTGCTGCAAAAACAGTGTCTGAATTTCCGAACTCAGCTTCTAGACTAGCTAGACACTCGTTCAAGCATCAAAATGATCGTAATCACAATTCCAGATGATCCTGAGAATATGGAATTAGTCGGTCATTATGTGCCCTCAGGACACGAAAACTCTTTTTCACATGACCATTCATTGGACATCCATAACTTTGTGGGTAGTTTCTGAAAAAAAATCTGGTTTTTTATGTGAGAATATTCAAAATGTATTGATATGTTTCCCAACGTTTAGAAATGTTTTGATCACTTTCCTGCCCGTGGCGACCAATTTTCAGATGTATACTCGGGTCGGGAAACACCTTGTTTACGCACTCTCGTCGTCTGCACTCTCTCGCCCATAGGGGTAAACAGGGTGTTTCCCGACCCGAGTATCCCTCCGAAAAACAGTCGCAGCGGGCAGGAAAGTTATCCAAACACTCTAAAAAGTTGGGCATCATATCTTTAATACATTTTGAACATTTTCACATAAAATCCAGATTTTTTCCAGAAACTACCCACAAAGTTATGAATATCCAAAAAATGAGCATGCAAAAAAGTGGTTTTTTGGTGCCCTGAGGGCAAATTTTGGCTGACCATTTTCATTTTCTCATGATCATCTGGAATTGTCATTACGATCATTTTGATGCTTTGAACGAGTCTCTAGCGAGTCTAGAAGCCGATATCTTAATTCCGGACCATGTTTTTGCAGCACGGCTGCAGCCAATGTGAGACCGCGCAGCAATTTCAGAAATTTATTCTGGGTAGGCCTCTTTCATATCTCCAACCTCAGAAAGTTTGGCACGTAGGAAAAAATCTATGTAAGAATAATGCCGTTTTGAAAAAGTGCAGATTGATTGCGTCATCACTACGCAATAACTAAGCAATGATGTCATGCATAATGCCATAATGTCCGACGAATTGGATACATCATACCTTAGTATCCACGAGAGCTCACAGGCGCGTCCTCAGTGCAACGCAATTGCACATGGGACGGACCACGCGCTCTCTCTCCCCTCCCCCCGCGTTTCTCTAAACCCGCGGCGACTAGAGCGCGCCCTCTACCCTACGCTCTCGCTTCCTCCCTTCGATGTGCAAGCGCGCCACGTACTCTCTCACTTTCTCTGACCGACGATAGATCATGCGATCTAGAGAGACGATATACTACGGTAGCCCGCGTCCTACCGTGTCCCATTTTTCATTTGAAAAATGAGGTCCGACTTTTTGTTCACCTCATGAACCCCCGTGGTATCATGGATTTTCTTTTCAAAAATAGTAAGTAGAAGCCAATAGGTACACAGCAAAAATACGCTCGAAAAACTCAACTGTGCCTTCAATGTGGATATGTCTGGTCAAACATGAAAATTTTGAAAATTTTGAAAATCCGAAAACATTTTTTAAGATGCAAATCCAGTGAGAAAACGCTTCTCATGCGAAATTTGTTGCTTGAAATATATCAATTTTACCCGTTTCAGACAGTTTTCATCAAATAACTTGAAAACGAAGAGTCGTAGCGATTTGAAGGACCTAGAGGAATTGATAGAGCTTGTTGAGAGCTATCGATTGCATTTTTTGACGGCGCGATTGACCACGTTGAACCGAAATATGAACAAATAACGAAATCTTTCAAAAACTAACCGAGTCCAGAAAAGTCGAGAATCACCCATAGTAAATCGATAGTCAAAGGACAGAGATATGAAAAATGGTCAACATAGACACCCCTAATTTCGCATGGAGATTCCATATTAAGAATAAAAACGATGGTGTTTTTGGTATACGAAGCCAAAAAATCGATATTCTCATCACGAAATTCTGTTTTTCGCAATTTTCACTATGAAGACTTGATTTGGCTGTTGGTCCTACGTTGAGGAAGTTGTAGGTCTCTCGGTTTTGAGCAAAATGCAAAAAAAAGTTCTCTGTACGATCAGAAAAGTTTCTGGAAATAATTTTCCGAACATTTTGAGCCCAATGCCATCTCTCTAGCACATCTGGAGCTGAAATACAGGATAGCCGGGTGCAAAACCGGAAAATTCCTTAAAGCCGGCTTTGGGACCTATGACCCATATTTTTCGAAAACTTGTGTCTAGGGGTATTCTAACACTGCAATATGAGTGAAATCAGGAACAATTTTTTTTAAATGTTCCCGAGGAGGTAATGTTTCATCCACTGTCTCGTGATACACGTGATATATACATTGTAACCGAGATAGTCAAAAATAGTGAGAGAATTTTGGCTGTTGATCCCGGGACTTTTATTGAACTGATTTTTCGGGTAGTAGGATCTCACTCCTTTCATTGAGTTTTATATTTCGCCAAGATTCACTCAGCTGTTGACTTCGCTTGCAAAGATAGGATACGCCACCTTCCCACGGAAGGTGGATTGAGATTAGGGAGATATATTGTGATCTCATCTTTCCTTCTGCCTCTCATGGTGAGCGTTGACATCATATTTCTGGTCTGGCAGTTTCGCTCGTGAAGGTCGTCGTCTTTCATCGCGCTTACTTCTGATAAAGGTTTAGCAAATCCTCTTTCGTTAGCTTTGGATATTCGAAGAATATTTCCTACCTGCATTAGGAAATGGCTACGAATCGATTCTTATATGATCGAGCGGTCTGTCCACGAGGATCATGAGGTGTATGTCGGGGCGCACCTTTCAAATTAAAAATGGGACACGGTAGAACGCGGATATCGTAATGTATCGTCTTACTTTCTTACACACGGCATTTCGCGTACCCACAAAACCTCCGCCCACTACACCACCGCCAGGTTGCGGTATGGTGCGCGCACCTGGCCGCCGTTTACAAGACCGGAGCCGGAAAAATTCGTCGCAGAAACCCTGATATAGATTGAAATTATCGATTGATTTTTGATCCTATGCCGACATCGGCACTTCTTCGATATTTGGCCACTCCCACCCCCTACCCTATCATTTCTCATTCTCTTCCCATCGCAAATGGGTGCGTGACCGAAAATCAGGGAGAGATACAAGAAAAAACAAGAAAATTAAGCAAAAGTATGACTAGCTTTCTTGTGGATGATGGCCATATCCTCAATATTTTCTTACTTATGTCCCTCTGTATTACAAGATTTCAACGGAAAACTGGGAATTTATTTCGAAAAGGAAAAGTTGGATGCGTTTAAACATGCTACAAATCGAGGTTATGAAATTCCATTTTTTACGATTGAAATTATACCCGTTTTTTCTGCGCCATTATTTTATCCCTGCCCTAGTGTTGTTGGAAAACTACATAGAGTTGGTCGGATTTCGCAGGTACTCATCTGAAAAATACATATATTTGAGAAAAAGCAACTACCTTTCTTTTCAGTGATTCAGGAGACCCCATTTGGTTCGCCAATTTTTTCACGAAAAGTTGGCTCATGGGGTAACTTTTCATGGGGAATTTAATGACATAGTTAAAAATGCACCGCTTTTGAAGAATTTGTGTTTTCGAACTCTACGTGAAAAGTTGGGGACATCATAAAAGCAGCACTTTATTTTTCGCTGTACGGCTCAGATAGTCACTCATATGAACATGAACCGAGGTCACCTAGGGAAATCTCCCGCCCAAAACGAAATTCTCTGTGATCAATTCTAAAGCGACCGAGCGATGGGTTGTCTCATAGAGTAATATTGACATATTTCCAGAGATCTCATGCGAGAGACTCAGTCGGCGATTGAAGAAATCCAAAGGAGCATACATCCATGATTGTTGTTCATATACTATTTTGATAAATTTGTTTTCATTTTTTAAAAATTCTTGTATATAAGACGTTATTCCGTTGTGAGATATCTACCGATCGATAGAGAAGAGGATCATTATGTTCTCATTCAAATTCCTTTGCTAAGAATGCGCGATGCTCCTCATTAGAGTTCTCTTATTGGAATTGAATCGTTATTGGAATCGAACTCTCGTCCCTCTCATTTTCCAATAACGCTCAGTAATGAGGTTTTCACCTATTGGAATGGTCAATGGCCTTGGCCATTATCATTGGAATTCCAATCACTATTGGAATCATATTGAAATTGAACTGAGCAAAACAATAGAAAATAGAAAATTCAATTTGTGATTGTCCTTATTGGAATTCCATTAATTCTTGGAACCGGACCGAGCAAAGGAGGTAAGGGAGGTTATTGGAATTGAAATGGAAAGAGGGAAGCCTTTGTTATCGCTATTGGAATTCCGGAATCAATTCCAACAAGAGAACTACTCCTCAATGAGATGAGTCATCGAATCAACAATCAAATGTGCAATTTAGATTAATTAAATTTGTTCAAATGAACGAGTCAAAAAGAAATGAAGTGGAACTGAAATTAGAGCGGCTTCAGTTTCATTTGATTTCTCAGAAAATAGCAATTGCCCATATTGAAAACAAGTTTGATGAAAGGACTTTCCAGGTACTCTGTAACAATTTATATTAAAGATTATTTAATCCACGTTAATTTCCAATTCAGAAAGTCGAGGTCGTTCAAAATCAATTGGAAACCAGCCTAGATAGTTTGTTACGTGAAGTTGATTATCAATCTGATCTGCAAATTAAGCTAACCAAGTTAAGACAAGAGGTAATTTGACTTTTCGAATATCTACTGATCCCAGTATAATGGTGTATATAGCTGTGCAACGAGCCGATCGGGGGTGTGCCTTCAACGTATAAGGGGGGTCAAGGTTCAAAATCGATAGTAGGTCATGGGTAGGCCAAGACTAAATACCATAACCAATCGATAGTACAATACTCCAGGATACCGTAACCCCCGAATATCGAGAACTTACTTTATTTAAAAAAAATAAAAGTACCGTAACCAATCGTTGGTATAGTACCCCCAGATACCGTATATCGCTACCGTAATCCAGGATATCGCGAACTAACTTTTTCTGATGCCGTGTCAATCAATTGTACAGTACCCAACTGACTACCGTAACCCAGTTCCTTGGGTCAAACATTTTCTAAAAATCCTGAATCAATAATAACATTATTCTACTGTAATGAATGATACGGTAGAATGCTTTAAAATAATTTTATGACCGATTTAGGATTTTTAGAAAATGTTTGGCCCAACGAACTGTATCTGACCCAAGGAACTGGGTTACGGTAGTCAGTTGGGGGTGATAAGACATCTCGAACAAACAAAATCGAATAACGACATTCCGAACTAGGACTTTTCGCACAATTTCACCCAAAACTTAATTAATAAGGATTTTGTTTTCATTAATATATTTTTCGTCACTGTCAAGAACGTAATTGATAAATAAATTACGTAAAAATCATTTAAATAATGCGAAGATAGCTTCCAAAGTGGTGTGCGCGCTCATGAAAATTCACGAAAATTGTGCGAAACGTCCTAGTTCGAAATGTTTTGTTCGAAATGTCTCACCACCTCAGTTGGGTACTGTACAATTGATTGGCACGGTATCAGGTCGATTGGGTACGGTACCAGAACCTCTTAAAGATAAAGTTAGTTCGCGATAATCGGGATTACGGTAACGATATACGGTATTTTGCGGGTACTGTACTATCGATTGGTTACGGTACTTCGATTTTTTTAAATAAAGTTAATTCGCGATAGTCTGGGTTACGGTTTATGGGGTACTGTACTTTCGATTGGTCATTAGCCCCGGCGCGAAGCGCCGGGGCAATTTTGGCCGGAAAACGAGAAATTTCCACGGTCGGAAAGGTTCCTGAGAGGGTAGGGTATCGACATCCGTTCAAACTCAATTCCAAGTATCCAGCTTTGGGGATCTTCTGCCGGAACATAAGAGATCCTAAATCCGAAATTTCAAGTCTATCACAACGGGAAGTGCCTCAGGCAGACTCCACTTTTTGTCGGTTTCGTGGCGTCAACTTTTTTTGAGTTAGCGGCGCGAGCATCGTAGAGAGACGTGCTATAGCTCATTTTATAGAGCGCACACGATTGCCCGCTTAGAGACTTTTCAGAATTGTAAAATTCCTAATGGAAAGGTGCGAAAATCGCCTTCAAAGTTGGAAATTTTGGCCACTTTTTCAGTCCAGCCACATTTTCGGCTATCCAAGCTCTCAATGGAAAATCCAAGTTCCTACCGGTCTATTTTAGACTAATGTTGAGACGGCGAATCCAATGAGCTTAATTTCGAAAAGATTGGTTGTCCATCTGTAGGTGCTGACGCCTTTCAAACTTTTTCCCGCGCGAATTTGACCCTATGTTTCCTCCTTCCCCCCCCCCCCCCTCCCACGCCTCCCTCTGAGGTCAGGTCAAGATCGTAAACACGTGAGTCGTTTCAGGTCATCAACAATCTCTGTAACCGAGATAGAAATTTCAAGCTAGAGCAAAACAAGTACCATATTTGGAATTAGCGTGTCAAATTACCCATGGTGAAATGGTTTGCTGGGGTCGAAAGGGCACTTTCAGTTGTGTACCCTCCAGGAGTGAAGAGGGAGGAGGAGGGAATTAAAACCCGTTCTCCGTAAGACTGCAGTGAATGGGGGTATGGATGGCACAACTCTGCCAAAATGGTCACCCGGAGCTCATACTTTGGGAATATGACCCCTCGGGCCAAAGAACTTTTCGACCTGAAGCGTGACCCGAAATATCGATTTTTGATCTACCGAATCGATTTTCATATTTCAGATTTCGATGGCGTGCTATAGCGCATTCGAAAGAGAATAAAAAGTTATGTTAGAAACGCTAGAGGAAACAATAATCCATCAACGTTGACGTCAGATAGAGCCGAAGAATGAACTTTTTCATCTCTTTTGGTAGATCGTGGCATGAATTCACATGAAGCTATAGGTTGCACATCTCGGATTTTACTTATATTGTGTAGTTTTTAATGCTGAATAAAATGAACTCTTTGACGGAGTGGATTTTTACGCTATAAGGACCGAAAATCGCGCTCAACGATGACGCACTTCGAGACAAATTTTAGGACACTTTGGATTTCGATACCATGCAATAGCTCATTCAAAAGAGCATGAAATGTTATATCAGAACCTAGAAGGAAATCAGAATCCATCAACGTTGACGTCATTTAGACGTGATCATTTGAAATTCTTCATGCGACATGACGTGAAGTTTTTTGACTATATCATTTTCACTTTACATTTTGGTGACCTGGGATATCGAAATTCGAATTCTACACATACAAATACGTCAGAAAATACATTTGGCAAAAACATTTCACGATTTCAACTTTTTCGCAATTTTTCTGGCCAAAATTTTCAACTGAAAAATCGAATTTCAACATGTCCTCGAAAAGTGTACAATTTATGGATTTTCCGACGTATTTTTATGTGTAGAATTCGAATTTCGATATCCCAGGTCACCAAAATGTAAAGTGAAAATGATATTGTCAAAAAACTTCACGTCGTTTCGCATGAAGAATTTCAAATGATCACGTCTAAATGACGTCAACGTTGATAGATTCTGATTTTCTTATAGGTTCTGACATAACTTTTCATGCTCTTTCGAATGAGCTATTGCACGATATCGAAATCTAAAGTTTAATAAAATTTGTCTCGAAGTGCGTCATCGTTTGAGCGCGATTTTCGGTCCTTATAGCGTAAAAATCCACTCCGTCAAAGAGTTCATTTTATTCAGCATTAAAAACTACACAATATAAGTAAAATCCGAGATGTGCAACCTACATCTTCATGTGCATTCATTCCACGATCTACCAAAAGAGGTGAAAAAGTTCATTCTTCGGGCTCTATCTGACGCCAACATTGATGGATTCTTGTTTCCTCTAGCGTTTCTAACATAACTTTTTATTCTCTTTCGAAAGCGCTATAGCACGCCATCGAAATCTGAAATTTGAAAAATCCATTTCGGTAGATCAAAAATCGATATTTCGGGTCACGCTTCAGGTCGAAAAGTTCTTTGGCCCGAGGGGTCATGTTCCCAAGTATGAGCTCCGGGTGACCATTTTGGCAGAGTTGTGCCATCGTACCTGCATTCTTACAGAGAATGGGTTTTAAAAGCTTCCGACTCGTAGGTGTCCACGCCGCCGGCGACAGGGTGCGCTGCGCATAGACGCACCGTGCGTCTGTGCGCAAGGCATGGCATTCATTCATTCGCAAGGCATTCATGGTAAAAATCGATGGTAGGTCATGGTAGGTCAAGACTAGGTACCGTACCCAATCGATAGTACAGTAACAGTAGATACCGTATATCACTACCGTAATCCGATATTATCGCGAACTAACTTTATTTTCAAAAAAATAAAGTACCGTACCCAATCGATAGTACAGTACCCCCCGATACTGTATACCACTACCGAC
>BTRK01000005.1:24593473-24711991 GCA_036245805.1 Pristionchus mayeri | reverse complement strand
GTAAATTCAGAGCCGGCTTTTAGGCAATTTCCGGAATTCCGGTAAACCGGTTGTACAAAAAGTTCCAGGACCTTAGGTAGACCTACCACGAAAGTGGGAATGGGATTGAGGCAATTTGAAGTTTTTGTTAAAGGTGGTCTTGATTTCATGCAATATCTCAGAAGACGTGTGATATTACTTAAATGAACTTACATGGACAATATGGTTGAGATCTAAGAATATAGATTCAATGTCACGTATGTCCCTCTCCAACTGTTGAGATGCTTCAGTCCTTTCTTTCACCTGCATAAATCTTCAGTTAATAACCCACAACCATATACAATGAAAAGACTATATTTGAATAGATTCAAATTAAGCGCATTCAGACAAATTCACGAGGAAAAAATAAGTTTATAGGTGAACTAACAATGAAAATGATAAAAAAATACTTCTTTTACGAGTTCTGTCATTTCTTCCTTGCCCTTTCGTTCTTCCATCATCACCGAATTCACTTCCTTCAATTTAGAACTGCCCATACACACCATATTCACATATACACTCATTATCCACTCATAAGCAAGGTATTCTAAAGAACCTCTTCATATATATTGGGCTCTGTGTCGTCCTCGAGATACTTTATTTCATGGTTCTTCATCTTGCATATTCGGGAATTCAATGTTATCAACTGAAATATTCGTACACCATCTTAACTGTGCACAAGCCGCTCGGAGGGGGGGGGGGGGTGCCTTCCTGTCTAGATATCCCCCTTTTAGGTCAAAACTAAGTACCACCACCTTTCATTGGAAGGTGGCTTATCCTGTCTTTGCAAGCAAAGTCAACAGCCGAGTGAATTTTGGAAAATATCAATTCAATAAAAGGAGTGAGATCGTACTATTCACAACAATCAGTTCAATAAAAGTCCCGGGATCAACAGCCAAAATTCGGGCTTTATTTATTCATACTTCGACAAATCTGACAACTGCGACACTTGAAAAACAAAGTGCGAATTTTGGCTGTTGATTCCGGGACTTTTATTGAACTGATTGTTGTGAATAGTACGATCTCACTCCTTTTATTGAATTGATATTTGCCAAAATTCACTCAGCTGTTGACTTTGCTTGCAAAGACAGGATACGCCACCTTCCCATGGAAGGTGGATCTCGGACTTTTATTGGCGCGGAGCGATTGATATGTCTTCGTGATTGTTATCGTGACATGGTAATACCCGCTGGCTCATTGGAAAGGTCAAAGGAAAGACGCCGCAAAGGCGAAGCGAGAAGGCGGCGCCTATCCAGTGGCATTGCTGCATAGCCTTATACAGAAGCTCAAGTCGGAACATAGGTGTCCACGAATGGCGGCGAGGGGGGGGGGGGGGGGGGTCCTGCGCATAGACGCACCGTGCGTCTGTGCGCAAGGCATGTATAGGGGTTCATGGTAAAAATCGATGGTAGGTCATGGTAGGTCAAGACTAGGTACCGTACCCAATCGAAAGTACAGTAACAGTAGATACCGTATATCACTACCGTAATCCGCTATTATCACGAAATAACTTTATTTTCAAAAAAAAAATTAAAGTACCGTACCCAATCGATAGTACAGTGCCCCCCGATACCGTATACCACTACCGTAACCCCAGATTATCGCAAACTAACTTTATTTTAAAAAGCCCTGGTACCGTGCTCAGTCGATTCTACAGTACCCAAGTAACTACAGTAACCCAGTTCCTTGGGTCAGATCCAGTTCCTTGGGTCAAACATTTTTCTAAATATTTCAAACATTTTTCTAAAAATCTAAAATTGGTCATAAAATGATTGTACAATAATAACATATACGGCATGATACTTCTAATTATTTAAAAATCGATTTTTGGATTTTTAGAAAAATGTTTGACCCAAGGAACTGGATCTGACCCAAGGAACTGGGTTACTGTAGTTACTTGGGTACTGTAGAATCGATTGCGCACGGTACCAGGGCTTTTTAAAAACAAAGTTAGTTTGCGATAATCTGGGGTTACGGTAGTGGTATACAGTATCGGGGGGTACTGTACTATCGATTGGGTACGGTACTTTATTTTTTGAAAATAAAGTTAGTTCGCGATAATATCGGATTACGGTAGTGATATACGGTATCTACTGTTACTGTACTATCGATTGGGTACGGTACCTAGTCTTGACCTACCATGACCTACCATCGATTTTTACCATGAATGCCTTGCGAATGAATGAATGCCATGCCTTGCGCACAGACGCACGGTGCGTCTATGCGCAGCGCACCCTGTCGCCGGCGGCGTGGACACCTACGAGTCGGAAGCTTTTAAAACCCATTCTCTGTAAGAATGCAGGTACGATGGCACAACTCTGCCAAAATGGTCACCCGGAGCTCATACTTTGGGAACATGACCCCTCGGGCCAAAGAACTTTTCGACCTGAAGCGTGACCCGAAATATCGATTTTTGATCTACCGAAATGGATTTTTCAAATTTCAGATTTCGATGGCGTGCTATAGCGCTTTCGAAAGAGAATAAAAAGTTATGTTAGAAAACGCTAGAGGAAACAAGAATCCATCAATGTTGGCGTCAGATAGAGCCCGAAGAATGAACTTTTTCACCTCTTTTGGTAGATCGTGGAATGAATGCACATGAAGATGTAGGTTGCACATCTCGGATTTTACTTATATTGTGTAGTTTTTAATGCTGAATAAAATGAACTCTTTGACGGAGTGGATTTTTACGCTATAAGGACCGAAAATCGCGCTCAACGATGACGCACTTCGAGACAAATTTTATTAAACTTTAGATTTCGATATCGTGCAATAGCTCATTCGAAAGAGCATGAAAAGTTATGTCAGAACCTATAAGAAAATCAGAATCTATCAACGTTGACGTCATTTAGACGTGATCATTTGAAATTCTTCATGCGAAACGACGTGAAGTTTTTTGACAATATCATTTTCACTTTACATTTTGGTGACCTGGGATATCGAAATTCGAATTCTACACATAAAAATACGTCGGAAAATCCATAAATTGTACACTTTTCGAGGACATGTTGAAATTCGATTTTTCAGTTGAAAATTTTGGCCAGAAAAATTGCGAAAAAGTTGAAATCGTGAAATGTTTTTGCCAAATGTATTTTCTGACGTATTTGTATGTGTAGAATTCGAATTTCGATATCCCAGGTCACCAAAATGTAAAGTGAAAATGATATAGTCAAAAAACTTCACGTCATGTCGCATGAAGAATTTCAAATGATCACGTCTAAATGACGTCAACGTTGATGGATTCTGATTTCCTTCTAGGTTCTGATATAACATTTCATGCTCTTTTGAATGAGCTATTGCATGGTATCGAAATCCAAAGTGTCCTAAAATTTGTCTCGAAGTGCGTCATCGTTGAGCGCGATTTTCGGTCCTTATAGCGTAAAAATCCACTCCGTCAAAGAGTTCATTTTATTCAGCATTAAAAACTACACAATATAAGTAAAATCCGAGATGTGCAACCTATAGCTTCATGTGAATTCATGCCACGATCTACCAAAAGAGATGAAAAAGTTCATTCTTCGGGCTCTATCTGACGTCAACGTTGATGGATTATTGTTTCCTCTAGCGTTTCTAACATAACTTTTTATTCTCTTTCGAATGCGCTATAGCACGCCATCGAAATCTGAAATATGAAAAATCGATTTCGGTAGATCAAAAATCGATATTTCGGGTCACGCTTCAGGTCGAAAAGTTCTTTGGCCCGAGGGGTCATATTCCCAAAGTATGAGCTCCGGGTGACCATTTTGGCAGAGTTGTGCCATCCATACCCCCATTCACTGCAGTCTTACGGAGAACGGGTTTTAATTCCCTCCTCCTCCCTCTTCACTCCTGGAGGGTACACAACTGAAAGTGCCCTTTCGACCCCAGCAAACCATTTCACCATGGGTAATTTGACACGCTAATTCCAAATATGGTACTTGTTTTGCTCTAGCTTGAAATTTCTATCTCGGTTACAGAGATTGTTGATGACCTGAAACGACTCACGTGTTTACGATCTTGACCTGACCTCAGAGGGAGGCGTGGGGAGGGGGGGGGGGGGGGAAGGAGGAAACATAGGGTCAAATTCGCGCGGGAAAAAGTTTGAAAGGCGTCAGCACCTACAGATGGACAACCAATCTTTTCGAAATTAAGCTCATTGGATTCGCCGTCTCAACATTAGTCTAAAATAGACCGGTAGGAACTTGGATTTTCCATTGAGAGCTTGGATAGCCGAAAATGTGGCTGGACTGAAAAAGTGGCCAAAATTTCCAACTTTGAAGGCGATTTTCGCACCTTTCCATTAGGAATTTTACAATTCTGAAAAGTCTCTAAGCGGGCAATCGTGTGCGCTCTATAAAATGAGCTATAGCACGTCTCTCTACGATGCTCGCGCCGCTAACTCAAAAAAAGTTGACGCCACGAAACCGACAAAAAGTGGAGTCTGCCTGAGGCACTTCCCGTTGTGATAGACTTGAAATTTCGGATTTAGGATCTCTTATGTTCCGGCAGAAGATCCCCAAAGCTGGATACTTGGAATTGAGTTTGAACGGATGTCGATACCCTACCCTCTCAGGAACCTTTCCGACCGTGGAAATTTCTCGTTTTCCGGCCAAAATTGCCCCGGCGCTTCGCGCCGGGGCTAATGACCAATCGAAAGTACAGTACCCCATAAACCGTAACCCAGACTATCGCGAATTAACTTTATTTAAAAAAATCGAAGTACCGTAACCAATCGATAGTACAGTACCCGCAAATACCGTATATCGTTACCGTAATCCCGATTATCGCGAACTAACTTTATCTTTAAGAGGTTCTGGTACCGTACCCAATCGACCTGATACCGTGCCAATCAATTGTACAGTACCCAACTGAGGTGGTGAGACATTTCGAACAAAACATTTCGAACTAGGACGTTTCGCACAATTTTCGTGAATTTTCATGAGCGCGCACACCACTTTGGAAGCTATCTTCGCATTATTTAAATGATTTTTACGTAATTTATTTATCAATTACGTTCTTGACAGTGACGAAAAATATATTAATGAAAACAAAATCCTTATTAATTAAGTTTTGGGTGAAATTGTGCGAAAAGTCCTAGTTCGGAATGTCGTTATTCGATTTTGTTTGTTCGAGATGTCTTATCACCCCCAACTGACTACCGTAACCCAGTTCCTTGGGTCAGATACAGTTCGTTGGGCCAAACATTTTTCTAAAAATCCTAAATCGGTCATAAAATTATTTTAAAGCATTCTACCGTAT
The DNA here is from genome assembly GCA_036245805.1 of Pristionchus mayeri. Lineage (NCBI taxonomy): Eukaryota > Metazoa > Nematoda > Chromadorea > Rhabditida > Neodiplogasteridae > Pristionchus > Pristionchus mayeri. The sequence continues at coordinate 24,706,735 of BTRK01000005.1, read as the reverse complement.
CATTCATTACAGTAGAATAATGTTATTATTGATTCAGGATTTTTAGAAAAATGTTTGACCCAAGGAACTGGGTTACGGTAGTCAGTTGGGTACTGTACAATTGATTGACACGGCATCAGAAAAAGTTAGTTCGCGATATCCTGGATTACGGTAGCGATATACGGTATCTGGGGGTACTATACCAACGATTGGTTACGGTACTTTTATTTTTTTTAAATAAAGTAAGTTCTCGATATTCGGGGGTTACGGTATCCTGGAGTATTGTACTATCGATTGGTTATGGTATTTAGTCTTGGCCTACCCATGACCTACTATCGATTTTGACCTTGACCCCCTTATACGTTGAAGGCACACCCCCGATCGGCTCGTTGCACAGCTATATACACCATTATACTGGGATCAGTAGATATTCGAAAAGTCAAATTACCTCTTGTCTTAACTTGGTTAGCTTAATTTGCAGATCAGATTGATAATCAACTTCACGTAACAAACTATCTAGGCTGGTTTCCAATTGATTTTGAACGACCTCGACTTTCTGAATTGGAAATTAACGTGGATTAAATAATCTTTAATATAAATTGTTACAGAGTACCTGGAAAGTCCTTTCATCAAACTTGTTTTCAATATGGGCAATTGCTATTTTCTGAGAAATCAAATGAAACTGAAGCCGCTCTAATTTCAGTTCCACTTCATTTCTTTTTGACTCGTTCATTTGAACAAATTTAATTAATCTAAATTGCACATTTGATTGTTGATTCGATGACTCATCTCATTGAGGAGTAGTTCTCTTGTTGGAATTGATTCCGGAATTCCAATAGCGATAACAAAGGCTTCCCTCTTTCCATTTCAATTCCAATAACCTCCCTTACCTCCTTTGCTCGGTCCGGTTCCAAGAATTAATGGAATTCCAATAAGGACAATCACAAATTGAATTTTCTATTTTCTATTGTTTTGCTCAGTTCAATTTCAATATGATTCCAATAGTGATTGGAATTCCAATGATAATGGCCAATGGCCATTGACCATTCCAATAGGTGAAAACCTCATTACTGAGCGTTATTGGAAAATGAGAGGGACGAGAGTTCGATTCCAATAACGATTCAATTCCAATAAGAGAACTCTAATGAGGAGCATCGCGCATTCTTAGCAAAGGAATTTGAATGAGAACATAATGATCCTCTTCTCTATCGATCGGTAGATATCTCACAACGGAATAACGTCTTATATACAAGAATTTTTAAAAAATGAAAACAAATTTATCAAAATAGTATATGAACAACAATCATGGATGTATGCTCCTTTGGATTTCTTCAATCGCCGACTGAGTCTCTCGCATGAGATCTCTGGAAATATGTCAATATTACTCTATGAGACAACCCATCGCTCGGTCGCTTTAGAATTGATCACAGAGAATTTCGTTTTGGGCGGGAGATTTCCCTAGGTGACCTCGGTTCATGTTCATATGAGTGACTATCTGAGGCCGTACAGCGAAAAATAAAGTGCTGCTTTTATGATGTCCCCAACTTTTCACGTAGAGTTCGAAAACACAAATTCTTCAAAAGCGGTGCATTTTTAACTATGTTCATTAAATTCCCCATGAAAAGTTACCCCATGAGCCAACTTTTCGTGAAAAAATTGGCGAACCAAATGGGGTCTCCTGAATCACTGAAAAGGAAAGGTAGTTGCTTTTTCTCAAATATATGTATTTTTCAGATGAGTACCTGCGAAATCCGACCAACTCTATGTAGTTTCCAACAACACTAGGGCAGGATAAAATAATGGCGCAGAAAAAACGGGTATAATTTCAATTCGTAAAAAATGGAATTTCATAACCTCGATTTGTAGCATGTTTAAACGCATCCAACTTTTCCTTTTCGAAATAAATTCCCAGTTTTCCGTTGAAATCTTGTAATACAGAGGGACATAAGTAAGAAAATATTGAGGATATGGCCATCATCCACAAGAAAGCTAGTCATACTTTTGCTTAATTTTCTTGTTTTTTCTTGTATCTCTCCCTGATTTTCGGTCACGCAACCCATTTGCGATGGGAAGAGAATGAGAAATGATAGGGTAGGGGGTGGGAGTGGGCCAAATATCGAAGAAGTGCCGATGTCGGCATAGGATCAAAAATCAATCGATAATTTCAATCTATATCAGGGTTTCTGCGACGAATTTTTCCGGCTCCGGTCTTGTAAACGGCGGCCAGGTGCGCGCACCATACCGCAACCTGGCGGTGGTGTAGTGGGCGGAGGTTTTGTGGGTACGCGAAATGCCGTGTGTAAGAAAGTAAGACGATACATTACGATATCCGCGTTCTACCGTGTCCCATTTTTAATTTGAAAGGTGCGCCCCGACATACACCTCATGATCCCTCGTGGACAGACCGCTCGATCATATAAGAATCGATTCGTAGCCATTTCCTAATGCAGGTAGGAAATATTCTTCGAATATCCAAAGCTAACGAAAGAGGATTTGCTAAAACTTTATCAGAAGTAAGCGCGATGAAAGACGACCGACCTTCACGAGCGAAACTGCCAGACCAGAAATATGATGTCAACGCTCACCATGAGAGGCAGAAGGAAAGATGAGATCACAATATATCTCCCTAATCTCAATCCACCTTCCGTGGGAAGGTGGCGTATCCTATCTTTGCAAGCGAAGTCAACAGCTGAGTGAATCTTGGCGAAATATAAACTCAATGAAAGGAGTGAGATCCTACTACCCGAAAAATCAGTTCAATAAAAGTCCCGGGATCAACAGCCAAAATTCTCTCACTATTTTTGACTATCTCGGTTACAATGTATATATCACGTGTATCACGAGACAGTGGATGAAACATTACCTCCTCGGGAACATTTAAAAAAAATTGTTCCTGATTTCACTCATATTGCAGTGTTAGAATACCCTAGACACAAGTTTTCGAAAAATATGGGTCATAGGTCCCAAAGCCGGCTTTAAGGAATTTTCCGGTTTTGCACCCGGCTATCCTGTATTTCAGCTCCCAGATGTGCTAGAGAGATGGCATTGGGCTCAAAATGTTCGGAAAATTATTTCCAGAAACTTTTCTGATCGTACAGAGAACTTTTTTTGCATTTTGCTCAAAACCGAGAGACCTACAACTTCCTCAACGTAGGACCAACAGCCAAATCAAGTCTTCATAGTGAAAATTGCGAAAAACAGAATTTCGTGATGAGAATATCGATTTTTTGGCTTCGTATACCAAAAACACCATCGTTTTTATTCTTAATATGGAATCTCCATGCGAAATTAGGGGTGTCTATGTTGACCATTTTTCATATCTCTGTCCTTTGACTATCGATTTACTATGGGTGATTCTCGACTTTTCTGGACTCGGTTAGTTTTTGAAAGATTTCGTTATTTGTTCATATTTCGGTTCAACGTGGTCCAATCGCGCCGTCAAAAAATGCAATCGATAGCTCTCAACAAGCTCTATCAATTCCTCTAGGTCCTTCAAATCGCTACGACTCTTCGTTTTCAAGTTATTTGATGAAAACTGTCTGAAACGGGTAAAATTGATATATTTCAGCAACAAATTTCGCATGAGAAGCGTTTTCTCACTGGATTTGCATCTTAAAAAATGTTTTCGGATTTTCAAAATTTTCAAAATTTTCATGTTTGACCAGACATATCCACATTGAAGGCACAGTTGAGTTTTTCGAGCGTATTTTTGCTGTGTACCTATTGGCTTCTACTTACTATTTTTGAAAAGAAAATCCATGATACCACGGGGGTTCATGAGGTGAACAAAAAGTCGGACCTCATTTTTCAAATGAAAAATGGGACACGGTAGGACGCGGGCTACCGTAGTATATCGTCTCTCTAGATCGCATGATCTATCGTCGGTCAGAGAAAGTGAGAGAGTACGTGGCGCGCTTGCACATCGAAGGGAGGAAGCGAGAGCGTAGGGTAGAGGGCGCGCTCTAGTCGCCGCGGGTTAGAGAAACGCGGGGGGAGGGGAGAGAGAGCGCGTGGTCCGTCCCATGTGCAATTGCGTTGCACTGAGGACGCGCCTGTGAGCTCTCGTGGATACTAAGGTATGATGTATCCAATTCGTCGGACATTATGGCATTATGGCATGACATCATTGCTTAGTTATTGCGTAGTGATGACGCAATCAATCTGCACTTTTTCAAAACGGCATTATTCTTACATAGATTTTTTCCTACGTGCCAAACTTTCTGAGGTTGGAGATATGAAAGAGGCCTACCCAGAATAAATTTCTGAAATTGCTGCGCGGTCTCACATTGGCTGCAGCCGTGCTGCAAAAACATGGTCCGGAATTAAGATATCGGCTTCTAGACTCGCTAGAGACTCGTTCAAAGCATCAAAATGATCGTAATGACAATTCCAGATGATCATGAGAAAATGAAAATGGTCAGCCAAAATTTGCCCTCAGGGCACCAAAAAACCACTTTTTTGCATGCTCATTTTTTGGATATTCATAACTTTGTGGGTAGTTTCTGGAAAAATCTGGATTTTATGTGAAAATGTTCAAAATGTATTAAAGATATGATGCCCAACTTTTTAGAGTGTTTGGATAACTTTCCTGCCCGCTGCGACTGTTTTTCGGAGGGATACTCGGGTCGGGAAACACCCTGTTTACCCCTATGGGCGAGAGAGTGCAGACGACGAGAGTGCGTAAACAAGGTGTTTCCCGACCCGAGTATACATCTGAAAATTGGTCGCCACGGGCAGGAAAGTGATCAAAACATTCTAAACGTTGGGAAACATATCAATACATTTTGAATATTCTCACATAAAAACCAGATTTTTTTTCAGAAACTACCCACAAAGTTATGGATGTCCAATGAATGGTCATGTGAAAAAGAGTTTTCGTGTCCTGAGGGCACATAATGACCGACTAATTCCATATTCTCAGGATCATCTGGAATTGTGATTACGATCATTTTGATGCTTGAACGAGTGTCTAGCTAGTCTAGAAGCTGAGTTCGGAAATTCAGACACTGTTTTTGCAGCAAGGCTGCAGCAACTGTGCGACCGCGCAGCACCTCCAAAAAAAATATTCTGGGTAGGCTTCGGTCATATCTCCAACCTCAGAAAGTTTGGCCAGCAGTAAAAAATATATGTAAGAATAATGCCGTTTTGAAAAGTGCAGATTGATTGCGTCATCACTACGCAGTAACTAATCAATGACGTCATGCCATAGTACCACGATCATAATGTCCGATGAATTTGGTACATCATACCTTCGTACCAGTATATATATATTTATGCTATTTCGTACGAAATAACGTGAGATAACATTTAAAATAGAACAGGAAAATTCATGACGATGAGAACCAATAGTTAATGACTGGATTAAAGGGTCATGAAGTCAGGAGGATCTACTCAGGGGAACTGGTTTCATTCTCGGTATTTACTAAAAGCCTTGCCGCTCTTGGAAAGAAGCTATTGTGTCTGTAGTTATGATTCGAACCAGGGTTGTTGAAGTTCATGCCGTTTCGCGTGTGGTAAATTTTGAAATAATGTGGTTTTCGGTTGGAAATACTATATCACGGATCTCCTGTAAAAATGCAGGAACCGAAGCGACAAAAAAATATTGTGTCACGGATTTCGCTGCAACCAGTAGGACTGTTTTCTGTTGGAAATACTATATTTGCCTCGGATGAGATTTGTGGCTACTCTCTTATCTATCGCTATTCTACGCTTCTCTAGGGACTCAATGCCTAGTCTCTTGTTGCGATCGAGAGCAGTGGGCATGTTTTCCCAAGTATGATTAAAACAGCGCATAAATAACCGTCGTGTGAAGTAGTTTTGTACCTTTTCGAGTTCCTTTTTATCCTTGTTTTGGTAAGGGTTGAAGACGGAGGAAGCGCTTTCTAAAGTCGGTCTGATGTACATTGCGTACGTTTTGAGGAGTACTTCTATATTTTTGGTTCGTAAAGCTCTTAGGATAGTGTGACAGGTAGTTTTGGCCTTAATGGATATGGTAGTGCAATGATCGGAGAAAGAGAGGTTTTCTGGATAACAAAACCGAGGTCTTTTACTGTTTGTTTTTGTTCCAAAGTAGTGGTTCCTATGGTATATGTTCGCATTGTATTTGCTCTGCCTAGGTGCAATGAGTTGCACTTATGTGCAGCAAGAGGAAGTTGCCATTTTTCTGACCAGTGTACGATAATGTCAATCGCAGCTTGTAATGGTACAGATGAGTTTCCCTTCCTAAAGGACCGATATATTTTTATACCATCAGCATACATTCTTGCAACTACGCCATGGTTTTGCACTAGAGTGGGAATTTCTGAGGTGTAAATAAGGAAAAGCAAGGGACCTAGGACTGAGCCCTGTGGGACGCCGCTAGTTACAGGCATTGAGGTAGAGAGCACATCTTTTACTCGAACTTGGAATGATCTATCTGAGAGATATCCTGTAATCCATTTGATTGTATTTTGTGAGAGACCTATTGTGCTAAGCTTGAGTTTTAGCTTGGGGTGGGAGACTCTATCAAAAGCTTTTGCGAAATCAAAGAAGATAACGTCAACTGGTTTCCCATCACTAATCGAGGATGTCCAGTGTTCGAGAACTTCTAGCATTTGAAGCTCACGCGACCGTTTCTTGCGGAATCCATATTGCTCATCGGGGAAAATTTCTAATTGCTCACAATGGGTAATAATGGATTTGCACAAAATTCGCTCAAAAACACGGCAGAAGAAAGAGGTAATTGAAATGGGCCTGTAATTTAGGGGATTTGAAAAGGGGGGTGATTTCTTAACAGGGGTTACTATGGAATGTTGCCAATGGGAGGGAACGGTTCCAGATTGGTAGGAGTTCCTAAAGATGATTTCGAGGGCTTCGGAAATTGGTACGGCAATTCGTTTGATGAAGGTGAGGTCAATGTTCTCGGGGGTTTTACAGGAGGAGCGTTTCCATTTCTCAATAATGGCGCAGATTTCATGTCTAAGAAATTGGGGTTCTTCGTATGTACCAAGCTGAGGTAGGGCTCTAGTATTGGGCAGTTTTCCGTCATCGATGGTGAATACGCCTACGAAGGTCTCAGCAAGTAAGTTAGCTTTGCCTAAGTCGTCCATGACTAGAATACCATCAGCTCTTTTTAATCCTTCTACTCCCTTGGATTTATTGGCACAGCGTTTCATAAAACGGAAGAACTTATTCTTATCGTCGCTTTCGATTATCTTTTTCTCAATGGTTTTGTGATACCGTTGTAACTCTTTGCGAAACTTTCTGTTTAGAATCTCGAATTCATGCTCATCGTTCGGGTCGTTACTATTAATCGATTTATGCCAGGCTTGAAAACGTTTTCCTAATAGTCGCTCAATATGAGGGGGGAGTTTCCCATGAGAGAGGCTTGCTTTGGTCCAAGGAACATGGGTGTCTATTGATTTCTGAATGACACTAATCAAAAGGTCGTACATGAGATCCACATTTGCTATTTTAGAAAATGCGCTTGTCCAACCGATATTTGCTAATTGAGAATTAATGAGGTCGTAGTCAGCATTTCTGTAGTCACGCCTAAGAGTGAAAGCAGGCGTCGAATGACTCATTGTGAATTTGAATTCGACTGTTGAATGGTCAGACAATTCGAAAGGGGGACCCACTTCAGTTTGGGAGATGAGACCGGGATGATTGCACAATAGTAAATCAAGGATATTTTGCTTTCTTGTAGGTTCTTGGACAAATTGGTCTAGTTTGACTGAGATACAGAGGTCAAGGAATGATTGCGAAGAAGGGATAATCGATTTCGATTGAGGTGCGGGATATATTGACCAGTCAATATCAGGGAGATTGAAATCGCCTGTGACTATTGCAGGTTGAGGGCAAGAACAAAGGTCAAGTATTGATTTGGAAAGGGCAGTATGATGCCTTTCCTGGACAAAAAGTTGCTCGTGGCAATATTAGTCTACTTACTTGGGTACTGTAGAATCGATTGCGCACGGTACCAGGGCTTTTTAAAAATAAAGTTAGTTTGCGATAATCGGGGGTTACGGTAGTGGTATACAGTATCGGGGGGTACTGTACTATCGATTGGGTACGGTACTTTATTTTTTGAAAATAAAGTTAGTTCGCGATAATATCGGATTACGGTAGTGATATACGGTATCTACTGTTACTGTACTATCGATTGGGTACGGTACCTAGTCTTGACCTACCATGACCTACCATCGATTTTTACCATGAATGCCTTGCGAATGAATGAATGCCATGCCTTGCGCACAGACGCACGGTGCGTCTATGCGCAGCGCACCCTGTCGCCGGCGGCGTGGACACCTACGAGTCGGAAGCTTTTAAAACCCATTCTCTGTAAGAATGCAGGTACGATGGCACAACTCTGCCAAAATGGTCACCCGGAGCTCATACTTTGGGAACATGACCCCTCGGGCCAAAGAACTTTTCGACCTGAAGCGTGACCCGAAATATCGATTTTTGATCTACCGAAATGGATTTTTCAAATTTCAGATTTCGATGGCGTGTTATAGCGCTTTCGAAAGAGAATAAAAAGTTATGTTAGAAACGCTAGAGGAAACAAGAATCCATCAATGTTGGCGTCAGATAGAGCCCGAAGAAAAGAAAGAAGCCCGAAGAATGAAAGAACGACAATATCATTTTCACTTTACATTTTGGTGACCTGGGATATCGAAATTCGAATTCTACACATAAAAATACGTCGGAAAATCCATAAATTGTACACTTTTCAAGGACATGTTGAAATTCGATTTTTCAGTTGAAAATTTTGGCCAGAAAAATTGCGAAAAAGTTGAAATCGTGAAATGTTTTTGCCAAATGTATTTTCTGACGTATTTGTATGTGTAGAATTCGAATTTCGATATCCCAGGTCACCAAAATGTAAAGTGAAAATGATATAGTCAAAAAACTTCACGTCATGTCGCATGAAGAATTTCAAATGATCACGTCTAAATGACGTCAACGTTGATGGATTCTGATTTCCTTCTAGGTTCTGATATAACATTTCATGCTCTTTTGAATGAGCTATTGCATGGTATCGAAATCCAAAGTGTCCTAAAATTTGTCTCGAAGTGCGTCATCGTTGAGCGCGATTTTCGGTCCTTATAGCGTAAAAATCCACTCCGTCAAAGAGTTCATTTTATTCAGCATTAAAAACTACACAATATAAGTAAAATCCGAGATGTGCAACCTATAGCTTCATGTGAATTCATGCCACGATCTACCAAGAGATGAAAAAGTTCATTCTTCGGGCTCTATCTGACGTCAACGTTGATGGATTCTTGTTTCCTCTAGCGTTTCTAACATAACTTTTTATTCTCTTTCGAATGCGCTATAGCACGCCATCGAAATCTGAAATATGAAAAATCGATTTCGGTAGATCAAAAATCGATATTTCGGGTCACGCTTCAGGTCGAAAAGTTCTTTGGCCCGAGGGGTCATGTTCCCAAAGTATGAGCTCCGGGTGACCATTTTGGCAGAGTTGTGCCATCCATACCCCCATTCACTGCAGTCTTACGGAGAACGGGTTTTAATTCCCTCCTCCTCCCTCTTCACTCCTGGAGGGTACACAACTGAAAGTGCCCTTTCGACCCCAGCAAACCATTTCACCATGGGTAATTTGACACGCTAATTCCAAATATGGTACTTGTTTTGCTCTAGCTTGAAATTTCTATCTCGGTTACAGAGATTGTTGATGACCTGAAACGACTCACGTGTTTACGATCTTGACCTGACCTCAGAGGGAGGCATGGGGAGGGGGGGGGGGGGAAGGAGGAAACATAGGGTCAAATTCGCGCGGGAAAAAGTTTGAAAGGCGTCAGCACCTACAGATGGACAACCAATCTTTTCGAAATTAAGCTCATTGGATTCGCCGTCTCAACATTAGTCTAAAATAGACCGGTAGGAACTTGGATTTTCCATTGAGAGCTTGGATAGCCGAAAATGTGCCCGAACCGCCAAAGGGGTCAAAATTTCGAACTTTGAAGGCGATTTTCGCACCTTTGCAGATGGAATTTCACAATTCTGAAAAGTCTCTAAGCGGGCAATCGTGTGCGCTCTATAAAATGAACTATAGCACGTCTCTCTACGATGCTCGCGCCGCTAACTCAAAAAAAGTTGACGCCACGAAACCGACAAAAAGTGGAGTCTGCCTGAGGCACTTCCCGTTGTGATAGACTTGAAATTTCGGAATTGGCATCTCCTATGCTCGCGCAGAGGATCCCCAAAAGCTGGATACTTGAATTTGAGTTTGAACGGTTGTCGATACCCTACCCTCTCAGGAACCTTTCCGACTGTGGGAAACTCGTTTCCCAACCAAAATTGCAGGCGCTTCGCGCCGGGGCTAATCAAAGATTGAGATATCGCACTTCAGATGACATTTATTGCAATAATTCAAACAGCCAATCCTAGTCTACAGGTGCGTAAAAAGTATGGTGGCAAAATCAATTGCTTCCTACTCGAATTCCACTGTTCCAATATATCTCAATTTGTTTCATTATGTTTCTGAGATACTTAGCTAAGCAACGCATAAAATACATCAAAATATTCCTGCCAGCTTCTTAGAATTAATTTGTCAAAGAAATGGCGCATAGAAAATAGCGTTTTTACCATACTAAATGCGACGTACTCTTTAATGCCCAAATAGGCCTGAGATATAGGTTGAGCGTTCACCCATTTTTTTTCTGATAAGCAGGATAATATACGAGTCTAAATATGTGAATATTTCAATTCGCGGGCTAGGTTCTACATCCGCAAAAAAATTTTTAGGTATGACCCCGAAAAATATTTTTTGTAATCAGAAGTTGAATTCATTAATCTTGAAAGTTATAATATCAGGCCTCTCATGAGAGAATCGAGCTATGCCAGGGAATGGAGGGAAAATCGAGAAATGGGTTCTAATCATTTCTGGCCACTCTGGGGCATCCCTAATACTCCCCCCCCCACCCCCCCCCCCCCCCCCCCAAAGGCTCATATGGCCTATACTTCAATCTGAGGCTCCATGCACTGGGTTAGATTCTTGCAGTTTCAACTTTGAGAGTGAATTTCACGGTTTTATTGCTAGATACACGAAAATTTTCCTCTGAGTGACCACAACTCTTTTTTTCGAGCTCTATCGACATACCATTTTCCATAAAAGTTATTTTTAACGGTACTACAATCATTGCCCATTTTCTCAAAAATGTAGGTGAAATAGCAGCTCAAATTTTGCACAGCGAATGCAGCTCATCAAGAGCTTTCGAATGAATGGTAGAGTTCTCTTATTGGAATTGATTCCGGAATTCCAATAGCGCGAACAAAGGGCCCTCTCTCTCCATTTCAATTCCAATAACCTCCTTTGTTCGGTCTGTTCAATTCTAATAGTTATTGGAATTCCAATAAGGGTAGTCACAATATGATTTGTTGATCACGATGGTCAGTCTCATTTTGCATATTTGGTCATATTTGGCGAGCAATGGAGTGTCCTAAAGTCACGTATTTTACCTGTTTTTGACGTATATCACAATTCATAAACATGCAATAAAGACGAAAATTGTTTTTCTGGGTACTTTTTCATTCTCTACATGATGCGATATATGTGAACTTCGCATCACAATGTCTTCATTGGTTTCCTGAGCGCATCTATGGGTTAAACTCAAAAAAAATTAAGAGCCTCATTAAACTGCTCTACCACAACTACTCTGTGGCTCAATGGTTAGTCGTTGGACTGGCACACTTTTTTTCGGAATGACAAGTTCAAATCCTCCCGGTGTCGGATTATTTTTGCCTTTAAAGATCCCATAAATTTTAAATTTGTCGACAACAAGTATCAAAATAAGATGCAAAGAAGCAGCTTTTAACTCATCTTTCAAGATATTCAATATATCATTTTCAATAAGGATGATTAGACTGCTAACAATTTAACTGTTTCGTCTTCACTTCGTCTCTATTCTTTGGACTGTTTTGTTTTGATATTTGTTATCGACTAATTGAAAATTTATGTGATCGTTAAAGGCAAAAATAATCCGACACCGGGAGGATTTGAACTGGTCGTTCCGAAAAAAAGTGTGGTGGCCAGTCCAACGACTAACCATTGAGCCACAGAGTAGTTATGGTAGAGCAGTTTAATGAGACTCATGTGCTCTCCCTCGATCGCGCGTATTCCTAGAGGAATGAGAAGGAAATATTCAAACATCATTATCTCAAAATACCAGTTCTCGATTTGCACCAAAATTGTTTTATGGCCTTTACACAGTACTAAAAACATCCCTGTAAAGTGGCTTAATGTTTTTTTGAGTTTAACCCATAGATGCGCTCAGGAAACCAATGAAGACATTGTGATGCGAAGTTCACATATATCGCATCATGTAGAGAATGAAAAAGTACCCCAGAAAAACAATTTTCGTCTTTATTGCATGTTTATGAATTGTGATAGACGTCAAAAACAGGTAAAATACGTGAATTTAGGGACACTCCATTGCTCGCCAAATATGATCAAATATGCAAAATGAAACTGACCATCGTGATCAGCATCCAAAACAACCCCAAATTTCATGTTTTTAAAAAATCGCTGTTCCACTGTTTGTCCGAGTCTTACAAGTACGACATCATATGTAAGTCTTATACTGTAGAGAAATCAAGTAGGTCTGCTGGAACTGGTATAGAAGCCCGGACCACACGCAAAGGCTCTGTCCCCCGGTGAAACGAGTTTATCCCCGCACTATTCGAGAAGCCCCGATCGGGGTACCGGTAGATAATAGGCTGGTCCTGTTAGATTGAATACGTTTAATTTTTAAGAGATATTCTTATTTTTAGGGATATGATAGCCTAGATGCTGCATGTGTTGTACGCGCTGCATGCGCCTCGTGTGCATGAGAGAGTGTGCAAAAGTGAGAGAGAGCTGGATCAGGCAACTTCAAATTTTTCAATTTCGTCATCGGCTGGTAACTTTAAGGATAATTGTTGAACACTACTGCTGCAAGCCGGCTTATGAGGCCGTTCGCCTAAGAATCGAGCAGATCCGGCATGTTCCGGGACAGTAAAAAAAACTGAGGGTAATTGAAGGTGCTAAAAACGGTGGGCACGTTCATTTTGCTTTCAGAGTCGCCGTTGGCTCCAGATGTCGTCACGTCGAAACTTTTTTTGCGTATATCACCCCTCAGGGAAGTGCCAAAATTAAGCGAAAAAGGTTTCCGGGGAAGATTTTCATGCTGATTACGCCTATCCATGTTGTTTTTCACGAATTATTATCATATTTTTTTTAATTCAACCTTTCGAAGAGACAATTTCGAGACGAGCGGTTGGAACCGCCGTGACGAGCTTATTCAGAATCTCAATTGTCATCGATTTTTTCCATAGGACTTTTAAGATTGGAGTGGAAACGTGAGTTGAATTCGAGCAAAACATAGATGGGCACCATTGAAGCCAGCTTCAAGAGCCCACCGGTTTCTAGCTACAACCCAGTCGGAAAATGCATTTGCACACCCCTCCCCTCCACAGTTGTGGCCCTAGACTCCACCGGTTTTCAGTTCTCAGATTCAACATCCGCCCAACCATGAGTGAAAACGTGAGCCGACAACGGTGGTAAACCGAGTCGGCACTCCAATTTCCCCCTCTTCCCTACCGAGGAAGAGGCGAGAAAACGTGGTGAGGGAATGAGAGGAAAGACATATGAGAGGAATCGAGAAAGAGTCGACATGCCTCGGGACGTAGGAATTCATATTAAACTTTTCTCAAGAAAACATAGTATTTAGTACTTCAAATCGAGCTCTATCGAATGGCGTTGGCCGTTTCTTGAAAAATATTTTTTTCCATCCGCGGCATGGGCCGAAAGTGGGCGGAGTCACGCTTTGGTTGAAAAAATTCAATCTTTGAGCGCGTTTTTCGACCTTTTCCGATAAAGATATAAAAAAAACGAAAAGATAGAGACTCATTTTCAACAGATGAAATGTTCAGCACATAATTCTCTATAATTTGATCCCACTCAAGTATCGATTTCACAACTTTTGCACGTGTCGTCGTATTTCCGCTTTTTCGGCTCTCAGAGGAATGCAATTGCATTTAAAGTGGTTCATTCTTTGTAAAAAGTTGTAGGAATGACAATTGCATGTAATTTGATGTATTTCACCTTGAATGGTACCATGATTCCGACTCATGTATGCAATTCCAGGCAAAAGTTCTCAAATGCATCAAATCGACTCTATGATCGAATAGACAGGAAATTTATGTAGTTCTCATACGGAAACATGTTTTTATAATGTCTGTGTTCAATTTGGAGGCAAATGGGCTCTATTGACATATGGGAACCATTCTGTCTACACCAGACTCCATTGCCGGTTTTTACTTAAACGACACCGTAATTACAGCGGAAAGCTTTATGACCTTCAAATTTTGGCAGAAAGGAGTGCTCATATGGACAAATTGATTAATCATGAAATCCCATTATGTTTTTGGTTTAAAGCGATTTGTCGAAAATTTCGCAAAAGTTGATAGCCTGAGTCAGTTTTTGACTTTTCGACCATAACAAAGAGAGAAAAATGTTCCTCGAGTAATGCTCTTTCATTCGTCCGTTGACCATTTTTTGATATCTCTATCGGAAAAGGTCGAACAACGCGCTCAAATATTGATTTTTTTCAACCAAAGCGAGACTCCGCCCACTTTCGGCCCATGCCGCGGATGGAAATTTTTTTTTCAAAAAAACGACCGACGCCATTCGATAGAGCTCGATTTGAAGTACTAAATACTATGTTTTCGTGAGAAAATAAAAAAATACGAATTCCTACGTCCCGGAAGGTCTGAAAGTTGTCGATTCTATCGCGAATCCTCTCATATAAAGACGTATTTGAGGAAAGACGTATTTGCTCGAATTCAACTCACGTTTCCACTCCAATCTTAAGTCCTATGGAGAAAATCGATAAAAATTGAGATTCTAATTTCGCTCGTCACGGCGGTTCCAACCATGCAACTGACTGACCACAGCGTGCAACAACAAGTTAATTTTATGAATCTTCTTGTGTAAAATCGGCAGATCGAGAGCCTCTAATCTACGTGCCACAGCGAACGAGGGGTCGAAGATACTCTCTAATGTCGATTTTCGAACTCTACGTGAAAAAGTATCCATAGGGTAAATTTTCACTATAGATTAGGTTTTCTTAGTACGGCAATATCCAAATTCTCTCAGAAATCCTCTGATAATACTATCGAAAGTCCTGATTATAATTTAATACACTTTTGTAGCACTTTTCAATTGGCTAGTAATTGAAGCTGTGGTTATCATTTTACAATTCCTGGACATGCTTTTTGTCGACATTCCGTTGTATGAGTCTGATATGACGATGGAAGTTGGACTTACTTGTGATCACTGTGACACTTCTGGACGTTGGAAAGACACGTGAGCAGTGGCCGCAGTTCGTTCACTCGACCAAATCTAATCCATCTTCGTATGCGCGAGAGTAATGCACGAGTTTTGATGATGACGTGAGGTTCGCACATATCAACCAACTGCAAATTCCACTCCCGGTTTCTTTCACAATCAGGAATGAATTATACGCATCTCATTCCTAACTATGTTCAAAGGAAAATAACATGGGAGTTTCGAAAATATCCGGACAACTGCGATATACGGCAACGGTGTACACTAATAAGCAAACCAATTTCCAGAATTGAACGAAATTGAAATTTATGCCTTCTCCACACTGACTATTCATTTTAGTTTTAAAATACTGTCTCAGTAAGAACGTCAGATTCCGGAGTTGAATTGGCACAATCGTTAAAAGTCATCGCCCGAAGTTCAAACTTTATGGTTGGAGTGTATATGGGTGGGATACACTTCAGCCAAAAAAATTAGACCCAAAACTTGATCTTTGGTATCCGAAATTTTCAGTGATTTTAGCCCGGCGTGTTATACATCATTCGAAAGAGCATAAAAAGTTATGTCGGAATTCAAGCTTTCGAGAGCGTGAGACTCATAGTGTTTATGAAAGGTAAAAGGCTCGTGAGGCCTCGAGCATTTCGAAAAAGTTGGGAACTTTTCGGATCGACCGGCCTCACAAGCCTTTCACAACGCTCGCGCTGCGGGCTAGTGAGAGCAGGTTGGGAATCATTTTTGATTAAATATCACAGGGAATGCCAGTCAACCACGCTTAGTACCAGTTTTATGCATGAAAATATTATTGTAAGCGACTGGTGAGAGCCTGCTTAAAACGTTGTAAAAGTATCACTCTGCGGGGAATGAAGGGGGCTAGGTTGCATTTAATGACAAAATGCATACTGCTTAATATTACATAGTGTTGATGTAATATCACAAAAATGAATGTGCTACCCCTGGGGATATGTATGGTCAAGGTCCGCAGTCTGGTTGACGCGTTTAAGCCGAGATATAGCGAAAAGTGATTATTGCATCATATTGCATAAGGATGATGTAATAACAAATTTTGAAAGTGCTCGCCAAGGTAGTTCCAATGGCTATTGGCTATTGGTGGGAGAGAGCCTCTGGTAAAAGTTTTCCAGTTGGACCCCAGTGGATTTCCCAGTGAGCAGCTCGTATCTCATTGGGATCCCACTGTGAATATCACTCTCACTGTCATACCATTGAAATAGTGCTTATTTCGACCTAGTCATGGTGTGGATACCTACAGTACCCTAACCTCAAGTGTGGGTACCGTACCCGGCACTACTTCAGATGCTCAGATCAAGGTATCAATAGTGGTTAATGGTATTGGGAGTAGAGAACAAAATTGAAATAGAATAGGCAATTAATGAAGGTTAAAATGAAGAGTGAATAATGGTACAATGGGACTTGGGGATCTACTCAGGGGAACCGGTTTGATTCTCGGAATTTACTAAAAGCCTTGCCGCTCTTGGAAAGAAACTATTGTGTCTGTAGTTGTGGTTCGATCCAGGATTATTGAAGTTCATTCCGTTTCGAGTGTAGTAAATTTTGAAATAATGTGGTTTTCGGTTGGAAATACTATATCACGGATCTCCTGTAAAAATGCAGGAACCGAAGCGACAAAAAAATATTGTGTCACGGATTTCGCTGCAACCAGTAGGACTGACCAAAGTGAGGGCGAGGATAACGCCTATCCACTTCATTTCTCGAAATTTGCATGTTGAGCGAAGTTATGACCTACCGCGTTGGAAGACCATATCACGGTCGGTGTTTGATCTACAGGGACCGCATTTTTTCCATTTGACGCGTATTCTTCTCATCTACAAATAAGTTCTGTTACGCTCCGTGCAGAAATGACGTCTTCATATAGTTTCATGCGAAAAACTGTTTTGGCCGTCACAATATGCAAATTTTCGGCCTTTTCCGAGGCGAACTGTACGATTTTTATTTTTGATTCGGATTCCCCACCCCAGAATTGAGGTACGTACATAGTTCGTTAGTGGTAATGCGGGGCTGATCATACCGGTACTCAGTAGGCAGTTTCTGGGCTTGGTGCCAATTTTGAATAAAACACCATTCGATGTGTATTTCGCTTCCGAGTTATGCAAATGGGAAAAGTAAGGCTATTACTGGATAGCTCTCGAGTAGTTCTTCAACGATCACTAAGGGGCCCAAAGACGTAAAAATTGGCCGTTTTCGAGATATGGCGTAAAACCGAATTTAAATAATCACAGTGTTTCATTGAAAAATTAAGACAAGTCCTGAATCTCCCTACTGAGTAGACATAGGTACTTCCCGTTGTTTCGACCAACGAAATATGCGAGCACGTCAATTCGGAGATGAGGAATCCGAATCAAACATAAAAATCGTACAGTCACGGAATATTAGTCGTATGAGATCATTCTTCTTCCCATTTTGGTCTCTATTGAAGATGGGTTTTCGCCATATCTCGAAAACGACCAATTTTTACGTCTTGGGCCCCTTAGTGATTGCTGAAGAACTACTCGAGAGCTATCCAGTAATAGTCTTACTTTGCCCATTTGCATAACTCCGAAGTAAGATACACATCGAATGGTGTTTTATTCAAAATTGGCACCAAGCCCAGAAACTGCCTACTGAGTACCGGTATGATCAGCCCCGCATTACCACTAACGAACTATGTACGTATCTCAATTCTGGGGTGGGGAATCCGAATCAAAAATAAAAATCGTACAGTTCGCCTCGGAAAAGGCCGAAAATTTGCATATTGTGACGGCCAAAACAGTTTTTCGCATGAAACTATATGAAGACGTCATTTCTGCACGGAGCGTAACAGAACTTATTTGTAGATGAGAAGAATACGCGTCAAATGGAAAAAATGCGGTCCCTGTAGATCAAACACCGACCGTGATATGGTCTTCCAACGCGGTAGGTCATAACTTCGCTCAACATGCAAATTTCGAGAAATGAAGTGGATAGGCGTTATCCTCGCCCTCACTTTGGTCAGTCCTACTGGTTGCAGCGAAATCCGTGACACAAAATATTTTTTTCTCGCAAGCGGGCCTACTTTTCCTGCATTTTTACAGGAGATCCGTGATATTTGCCTCGGATGAGATTTGTGGCTAATATAACAATGTAAACCTATCAAGGGTTCGGCAGTGTAAAGGTGCCTTACCTAACTGGGGTCTACTCCTGACACCACTATTGATACCTCGATCAGGACTTCTGCAGCAGCACCCCGTACACACGCAAGAGGATTGCAGAGCGACCGTCCTCCTTCCCGGTTAAATTTCAATTCTCAGTGAGATACATGCAGGCACAGGGAATGGCATCGCAGTAATAATATTCCATAGTATGTTCTCAAAATTATCGCTCTACTTGAGAAGTTTTGTAAGAGTAGAATTTGATCAGATTTACGAAATTGAGCATGTATATGCAATAGGGTTGGCAATACGAGGGGAGGTTACGAGCTCGTTACGACTCCTCCTCCTCGGATTGCGAAATAACAGGAGGCGGACGATAACGAGCGCGTAACCTCCCCTCGTATTGCCAACCCTAATATGCAAGTCTTATACTGTGGATAAATCAAGTCTGTCTGCTTTTGCCAATTTTTAAACTCCGATTTACAATCATTTTGTAAGGGGGGGGGGACAAAAGCACAACGGACAAAAGCACAACAATTCACCATTAATTTGCGATTGGACTTTGCTACTTGGGAGTTCCTTCATTGTAACCAGTATGTGCTCCCCTACATTTGCATATGCTAATCTTCTTGCTAGGTGATCATGAGTTTTACTCGTCACCAATGACCAGGGGTTCTTGGTCCAAAATTGAACATTTGAGTGGAAAATCATGCTTAGATAACCAAATGCCGTAACCACTCAGTCACCATATTACTAGTTTAGAGTAGTTTCTGGGGTACTGGAATACCGATTGGTTACGGCATCTGGTGATTATCTAATCATGATTTTCCCCTCAAATGTTCAATTTTGGACCATGAACCCCTGGTCATTCATGACGAGTGAAACTCATGATCGCCTAGCAACAAGATTTGCATATGCAAATGCAGGGGAGCACATACTAGTTACAATGAAGGAACTCCCAAGTTGCCAAGTTCAATCGCAAATTAATGGTGAATTGTTGTGCTTTTGT
This sequence comes from Pristionchus mayeri, assembly GCA_036245805.1. Lineage (NCBI taxonomy): Eukaryota > Metazoa > Nematoda > Chromadorea > Rhabditida > Neodiplogasteridae > Pristionchus > Pristionchus mayeri. The sequence goes on along the minus strand of BTRK01000005.1, from coordinate 24,687,276 downwards.
CTGTTGTGCTTTTGCCCCCCCCCCCCTTTTGTAACGAGGAACTGCATCTCCAGGGTCTCAACTAGCGGCCTTCGGTCGCTATCTCCAGATACTCAATTATGAACTGCTCTTTTCAGGTCATATAAAAACTTAAAATGTTATCGAGAAAACAATAATAGAGATCATTAAAATAATATATTTCCAAAAATAAAACCACACGCATTTTATCTGCGTGTGCGTGCGACTTTTTGCTGGTGCGTGTGCGTGCGTAAGACCTTTTGCCAGAAAGTATTGCCTAGATCTCGAACCCACTAACTTTGTGGTCTAATCACTTTCTCGAATCTTCTCCCTTACATCCCACTATCTTAGCATATTTTCAACGTTCAAATCCCACTAACAAGGAATGGCCGCGGGGATAGGTTGGAGTTTCGGAATCAGACCCTGAGGGATCGACGGGTACCTCGATAGGCATCCAGAATCGACTCTTCAAAACTGCTGAGGAACCTCAGGGCATGAGAAAATCGATAATTCATATTTTATTGTGCGTTCGTAAAGCCTTCCAGATCCCCTGGTAACCAATCATCGGTGGTGTAGTGGTAAGCGTGGGATCTTGACATCAAGAGGTTGCGGATTCGTTCCCCGATGATGTAACTATTTTGCCTTTCTTTGGGACACCCTTTGTATAACAACGACATACTTTTCAAGGGTACTTCTTTGATTAAGGTCACAAAGGTCATCATGTGAAGGTGTCTTGTGCATAAAAACGAACAAAGATAGAAAATGATGCAATGAACCTTTTCGCGCCCCATTGTTCTCTTGCAGCGTTTTACGAACGTGTTCATGAGTTGTATTTACTGTTTTTGTAATAAAAACATTAATTAAAAGGGTAACGAAGAAAGGCAAAATAGTAATAGCAACGAGGAACGAGGAACGAACCCGCAACCTCTTGATGTCAAGATCCCACGCTTACCACTACACCACCGATGATTGGTGACCAGGGGATGTGGAAGGCTTTACGAACGCTCAATAAAATATGAATTATCGATTTTCTCATGCCCTGAGGCAGTTTTGAAGAGTCGATTCCGAAAGCCTATCGGGGTACCTTTCGATCCCTCAGGATCTCATTCCGAAACTCCAAAATATCCCCGCGGCCATTCCTTGTAAGATAGTGGGACCACTGTAAATAAGCTCGGTCCCACTAAGCTAAAATGTCTTTTCTCGATTTTTCTATTCTTCAGCCCACTATTTTAAAACGCAGAGAGTACTGGATTTTGAGTACCTGATATATATATATATATATATATATATATATATATATATATATATATATATATAAAATCGATTTAAAGTTACCCAACAACATGACAGAACTTTCATAATATACTAAAATGAGGTCCAATAAGTCAAAATTCAATAATGAAAAAATCGAAAATCAATATTAACATCAGGGGAGATCTGGTTGATTGATCATCTGTCGTGCTCGGGAACTACTAATTGTAAATCCTATGTGGATTCCCCAAGGGTCCTCATCACTAAATGAGTACATTGGATTATGCTATTGAAACAGCAATATTGGGTCCTCGAGTTTTCTGTATCACAGCATCATTTTTTTAACCTTTGAAATGAATTACAAAAAATTATAAAAAAACAATAATAAAGTTAGTTCGTGATAAGAAGTGTAAAGAATATATACCGTATCCATGCTTTTCTTCAGCCCACTAACTTAGAGGGCCTACGAATACCATAGATCCTTACTCACACTGTCATTGCTAAGTATGTCCATGAAAACATTGCCGTGCATTATATTTTCACAGTATACACCTTATTTTATATGTATTACGTATGATCTAACCTGAAGAGCGATAACGCAGACTCGATTGGAGATGGAGAAGCACAATTGAGCAACAAGGGCATCAGAAAGAACACCACTGAATACTGAGACGCATTGCATCAACTAAACGATTGCATTATCATGGAATACGTTAACTGAAAATAGTAGTTTCATTCATTACTTTGATTGCCGACCAGAATTGTCTATCAAGGAATGATCGACACCCAGTGTGCGGATTATCCATTGATGATCTACTGAACATTGGGACGAAGAGGTCTTCATCTATCGCATTCTTAATATTTAAAATTATAACGAGAGATAAGAGTCGGTTTGTGTAAGAATCTGGCAATTTTGAATATATTTGGCATCGACCAAAAACGTAAAATCGTTGAAACTCTGCTTCTTGGGGGTATCTGGCATGCTAGTGACGACAGGTATATTAATTTTGCTCAAAAATTTTTATGCTAATGACGACAGGTATATTAATTTTGCTCAAAAATTGGCTGGCAATCACGCACTGGTAATTTCAATTTTCATGCAATATTAAAATTAATTGTTAAAGTAAACTTTTTAACCGTTAGAATAGAGCGCGTAGAAATTTGGTGTGGTGTGGAACGCGGAAAACAGAACGTTATAATGATACTGTAGCTATTTGTCGCGCTGTGCTTCCCCCCTCCGCATGAAGCATAGCACAAGAAACAGCTACAGTATCATTATAACGTTCCGTTCCACGGCCCCGGAGAAAATACATAGAGAAAGGAAAAGGAGCGGGCGTTCAAATAATGTACAGTTAGCATTGCCCGATTTATCACTGATGTTGCCTGACCGTCACTACTGTTGAATGTCTCTCGTAGCGATGCCCCTGAAATTTTCCCAACCAAACTGCAAGCTCACTTTGCGATCAACAAAAACCCTGAATTTCAGGAATTTCTTTCTATGTTTAGCGACAATGCTGCCTCAAATTTTAATACAGCGCATCCAATTTTCTGGACACCCCCGGGCGTTTTCCCTTTCCTTATGTCGATGCTCGGGGGGGGGGGGGGGGGGGGGGGGCGTGCTGTTCCGCCGCTGTTCACCACGTTCAAGGCCCCCCGAAACGTCGACATAGACCATGTGAAAATGTGTCACCCCGTCAAATGAAATCAGGCAAAACGCGCACACGTTCAAATAGTTTACAGCCAGATTTGCCTGATTCGTCAAGTAAGTGCCTGATTTGCAAGGATTATTGCCTGATTTTCAAGGAGGTTAAAATTTCGTTCAAAAATTAATTTCAGTTCGTGATTCATTTATGGTTTAAGTTTAATAATTTATTTGAATATTTCATGAAAAATGAAATAGGCAGGCGTAGATTCATCATTCGCACATTATTTTAGCGACCTCTGGAATCAAGTTTTTCGGAAAAATTTGATTTTGACGTGACATCATCTGGGACCAACAACCAATTTTTGGACAAAATGAATATGCCCTCGTCATCAGCATGCCATATAATAAAAAAAACAGAGTTACAACGATTTGACTTCTTAAGTCGATGCCAAACATATTCAAAATTGTCAGATTCTAACTCAAGCGAGCTCATAATAAAAGGTACATTGAATCTATCGACGATTGTCTGAAGTAGTCTCCTCAATGGTTTGCTTCTCTCATCGAGAAAGGGAGTCTCCTTGAGAATAGCCATGAGTAGAGTAGATATACGAGAAGATTGAGTGAGCGAGACTGGCTCCCACTCATCTCTCATCATATCTAGAAATAAGATGTGAAAAGATATCTCCATTATACTCAATCACAATAATAAATAAATTGGTATTACTAACGCACGGCATTTCAGTGTGGGCATTTTTTCCGGGTCGCACTCCGTTACAGGGGCGCCAGACCGGAAGCCGGGTTTTAGTCAGTGTGTGCACTGACAAAACCCAGTTCCGGATGCACTCTCTCCGGGGATTCAAATTTTAAATGATTTTCGTATTTTAATATTTACCGGTTATTCAATCGATTATCCCTTTTATATTTAAAGTTAAACTCATGAAATAGCAAAAAGTTAATCCCATGCAACGGTTTCCAATAATGAAACATAACTACCTAATATATCGCCTAATATAGGAGCCATTTATGTTTGATATGTGCCCTCAATATAAACACAACTGTGCAAACACAAAAAGCAAAATACGAAAAGGTAAAGAACTCGTGAATCAACACTCCAAACCAAATAATTTACGTGACAAGATGGGAGAAAAAATGGAAAATGCACGGCATGCGTTTCACCAACACACTGGTTGAAAAATGGTCACCCCAAAATGCAAGAGTGTACTGTAGAAACCCTGATTGGCAGGGTTCTACTGCCCATGATGGTTTCCTGTGAGTAGGGACCACAGGCGTGTTTCTTCAAAATGATTCAAAAATAAAACGCGCCTAGAATCCGATGATTTATCACGGGTCTCCTGTAAAAGTGTAGGAAAACTGACTCGTTTGGCTACTAGAAAATATTTTGTATATCCGATTTTGATTTAACTTTGTTGATGTACCCTATTGGAGGTCAGACGAAGGTTAATCCAGTCAGTTTGGCGACATCTGCAAATTATCGATTTTTTTGATCTACATCTTCAAATTGACGTATATCAGTCAATTCTCATCGTACAGCGGAACTTTTTGTACTCATTTTTCTCGTTTTCGCGAGATCTACAACTTCGTCAACGCAGCACAAACGGGCAAATCACGTCTTCATGGCGAAAAATGCGAAAAACTGAATTTCGTGATGAGAATATCGATTTTCTGGCTTCGTATGCCATAAACACAATAGTTTTTATTCTTCCTATGGAATCTCCACGCAAAATTAGGGGGTTTCTACGTTGACCATTTCTCATATTTCGTGCTTCGCAATATCGATTTAGTAAGAGAGGGCATGCCTCGTTCTGGACTTGGTCGATTTTAGGAATATTCAGTTTTTTGGTGATATCTTAGTTCAAACTGATGCTATCGAGCTCACAAAAACATAATTCGAAAGCTCTCGATAAACCGAAAAAGTTTACTTTGGTGGACCTAAGTGATTAAATTCGTCGTTTTCTCGTTATTGAAGAAAAATTGTCTAAAATGCCTAAAAAATATGATTTTCACCGCTCAGATCGAACGGTTGACCATCATTAAAGTAGTCTTGAACATTTTTATATATTTTAGGCATCCAGGAACTACATTGTCCGCAATAGGTACACAAAAACTTGACCATTCTCCATTAGGCGAGATGACTACATCCTGCATCTCTAAATAATTGGAAAAATATAACGGATAATATTACTATCATGTGTATTCAACATTCCAACTAACAACTTACAATTGGATAGTAACAAGAATGTCTAAAATATTCCAGACTACTTTAATGATGGTCAACCGTTCGATCTGAGCAGTGAAAATCATATTTTTAGGCATTTTAGACAATTTTTCTTCAATAACGAGAAAACGACGAATTTAATCACTTAGGTCCACCAAGTAAACTTTTTCGGCTTATCGAGAGCTTTCGAATTATGTTTTTGTGAGCTCGATAGCATCAGTTTGAACCAAGATATGACCAAAAAACTGAATATTCCTAAAATCCACCAAGTCCAGAACGAGGCATGCCCTCTCTTACTAAATCGATATTGGGAAGCACGAAATATGAGAAATGGTCAACGTAGAAACCCCCTAATTTTGCGCTGAGATTCCATAGGAAGAATAAAAACGATTGTGTTTATGGCATACGAAGCCAGAAAATCGATATTCTCATCACGAAATTCAGTTTTTCGCATTTTTCGCCATGAAGACGTGATTTGCCCGTTTGTGCTGCGTTGATGAAGTTGTAGATCTCGCGAAAGCGAGAAAAATGAGTACAAAAAGTTCGCTGTACGATGATAATTGACTGATATATTAGGTTGGTGCAAAAGTCTTGCGGTTTTTTGATATTTTGCCTTCTATCTTACTTCCAGTTTGACCGATGACCTTCCGTATATTAATTACTAATGAGGCCGTGCATACTCTTTCATATGCGCATCCTATCAGCATTGCCCAATCGGAGAGGCGAGAGCAGGACAAAGTTAAAATTGCGAAAATTTATCCATCGAAAACGACACATTTCTCAATATTATGTTTCCTCTGAAGCATGAATGCTCAATTCCTGGTGGTTATTTGAAGCTCACATCTTTACCCTATACATACTTTTTCTCATGGATGATAGAAGTTACACCCTTTTGAGAAATGCATTGATCTGAAAATGACTACTGTTGCATTTTTTATGTTGATTTCGCATGTTTTTGAAAAATGAGAAATTCAAATTTTCTGAAACGAGAAAGGTCCGGGCGCTAATATTTTTTTCTGATAATAAAGCCTCTTGGTGGGTGAATATAGCGCACTCATAGTGAATCCTGTATGCTTGGTCTTCGATGAAAGAAATCCGAAAAAGTTTCATGTAGCCAGCATCGACAGCGTATTTTCAATAGCATGTAATTCGGTCCAAACTTAATCGAGACACAGTTGAAACATATTTTCTGAAAGGGTATAGGTAATGCTTCTCAGATATCAGCATGGGCAGGTTTCGTGAATTTTGCCAACAAATATCCAGTAAAATACATTTAATGCAAAATTTTGAGCATCAATTGCAATTGGGTTTATCATAATTTATTGCGTTGATCGCGATATCGGATTGATTGAAATGTGTGTATGTAGAGTACAAGCATACCTCTAAACACTGCTATGTTTGTTAGTCATTGTGGTTTGGGACGAGAGAATTATGATAGTTCAAAGTACGGACACAAAAAACCGCAAGACTTTCGCACCAACCTGATACGTCAATTTGAAGATGTAGATCAAAAAAATCAATAATTTGCGGATGTCGCCAAACTGACTGGATTAACCTTCGTCTGACCTCCAATATGGGACATCAACAAAGTTTTATGAAAATCTGGGATATAAAATATTTCTAGTAGCCAGCATTCCTACACTTTTACAGGAGACCCGTGTTATGAGCTGCCGATACTATTTCGGCAACAAAAAATTAAACATGTTGCGAAATAACTTAATTATTCGAATTAACAAAATTAAAGCCGAGGCTAATGTACAGTACCCCACCGCCTGCCAATAGCCTAATCAATAACTGATTTTTTATCTTCATATTTTTTTGTTATTTATTATTCTTCATTTTTAAATCAAAATTATATGAAAATATGTTTTTGAATGATATACATGTCATTCTGGGAATCATAGACCGGGAAAATAGTTTATCACTGAGATTGTTTGTCATAGGAACGTCGCGTGTTCGGCTTTCAGATCCAAAAAGTAACATTCCGTTCGATAACACCTGGACTTGCTACGCGAAAACATGTGCTTTAGGGTCAGTAGATTGAATTGGCATAGGAATATAAGGGGTGTCAAAGGACGGAAGTACATTATCAATCGAAGGAAAGTGGGCATCACAAAACGACGCGGTTTTCAGGCTAAAACTCGACGTAATTTCAATGCTCCCTCTGCCACATTAACGTACATAGCGGTATTATGTGCTCTAGAGTTTCTAAATTGTATGCATAACGAAATATAAGGTGTGGCAATGGGAGCAAATCAATTTTCGGTCGAAAAAGTGCAAACTGGAAACATACTTTCTGAAATTGGCTATGAGACGCATTAAACGAGACTCAAAGTGGTCAAAATGATGTAAGCAGATAATTGATACTGGGAAAATGCATTTGGACAAGAAAAAAAAAATCTTTACCTAGGGACCGCAGAGCATGGTCATTTCAGAATTCCAACTGACAGTACACGGGAAATGTCGACCACGCACCAATTTTCTTTTCAGTTTACGATTCCAAATCGTTTGAGAACTTTTGAAATCATTTTTCAGTTGTTTTCTACATTTTATTTTTGATACAGATTATTTTTTTCATTTCCAAATGAATTCTCCCTATCTCAATTATATTCTCAGATCATTTTGACCACTGTGAGGCCGGTATAATGCGGTTCATAGTGAAATTTAGAAAAGTTTATTTCTAATTTCCACTCAATCGACCGATTATTGATTTGCTCCCTCTGCCGCACCTTATATTTCGTTACGCATACAATTTAGGGACTCTAGAGCACATGTTACGGCGAAGTGCGTTAATATGGCAGCGGGAGCATTGAAGTTACATAGAGTTTTAGACTGAAAACCCGCAACATTTTGTGATGCCCACTTTCCTTCGATCGATAATGTACTTCCGTCCTTTGACACACCTTATATTCGTATTCCAATTCAATCTACTGATCCTAAAGAACGTGTTTTTGCGTAATAAAGCCATGTGTCATCGAACGGCATGTTACTTTCAAGATCTGAAAGCCGAACACGCGATGTTCCTTTTACAAACAGTGATAAGCTAATTGAGAAGCTATTTTTTGGTCTGTGATTCCCAGAATGACATGTATATCAATTCGAAAGCATATTTTCATATAATTTCAGTTTAAAAATGAGGAAAAATAAATAATGAAAAGTATGAAGCTAAAAAGTCAGTTGCTGATGAAGCCAATGTTGGTAGGCGGAGCGTACTGTATCCTAGCCTCGGCGTAAATTTTTTTAATTCGAATAATTAATTTATTTCGTAAATTTTTTAATTTTTTGGTGTCGAAATCGTATCGGCAGCTCATAAACTATCGGATTCTATGCGCATTTTATTTTAGAAGCATTTTGAAGAAACCCGCCTGCCCTCCCTATCTTTACCAAAAACAACCGAAAAAGTTTTCGAAAGTTTAGAAGCGATTTAGAATCGCAAACTGAAAATAAATGGGGAATACTGTAAGTTGGAATTCTGAACAAGCCATGCTCTGCGGTCCCTACCTGTGAGACTGTAGATATATGAATGTTACCCTGAGGGACTGTAGCTTTTTTTCCACTTTTCATGTTCTAGTGCGAAATCACGGCTAAAGTGCTGGTATTAGAATAAAAATGCGCTCCGCGCGTTATGAAACTTTTTTATTAAACTTATATGTTTATGTTGGAAATGTAAGCTCCCTTAACGTTCGCATTGCAAATTCAGAGCAAACTAAAACGTAGTTCAGCATGAAAACTGGACTCTTTTGAATCAAGCACATCACTACATTTACGACCGTAATGTACAGAGCCGCAAATAAGACTCATGAACCGCACCCCTAGACATGCACTTTCTAGTACACCACGGGACCATGTATCTGAACGGGCTGTTGGGAAAAATCATGCCGTGAAAATGTCGTAGAGAAAAGTGTTAATTCATAGTGTTTTCCATATAATTTGGCGGTTGTATTATAGATAAGGTTAGGGTTAAATAGGTGTACACATCCCATCTTAGAATGGATTCCTCCCTTAGATGAGTAACGTCTAAGGGGAACGAATCGCACAACCTTGACCTGGTCCGGTCTTCTGCAGAAGAGGTCCGTCCGAAAACGTCCCCCCTCTTCACCTGGCAGTACCCGGCGTGCTAACGGAAAAGAGTTTACCGAATCTGAGCTGAAAAAAAACTGACCGGTAAGATAAGGCACGACTACCTTATGTACGATGGATGGAATAAGCGATATAATGACTTGGTTATTGGCAGCTTCGCTTGTCGGTGAAGAGATGGAGAGAAGCTCTTGGTACCAATCCATCTCGTGCAGCATAATATCATCCTGCAATAACAAAGTATGAAGAGTGAGTCAAAGTAACAACCAACCTTCAAAGGGTCGCATAAAGAGAACTGGAGACGAACGAATGGAGAAGCCAATTTGGGAAGACATACTTCTACATAGGAATCGTTGAATGACTTCGGATCCGTCCAGAGCCACTCGAGGATTCTAAAGAGAGCGGGATAAATATGAGATCCCGAATGAGCTATATCACGTCCTTCCGAGGAAGGTGGCGTATCCTTGCTTTGCAAAATTCAAAGTGAGAAAATTTTGGCAAAACCTTAATTCAATAAAATGAGTTAAATAATCCTCCTATCAGGTTGTTGCGAAAGTCTTGTCGCGTCAAAGCGCTTGGACATTGTAGCGCCTATAGTCCTTACTTCATCTTTGGATATCATATAACTACTTATAATCGATGAGGTAATAAATGGCCTTTCTAGCGCACTTTACTCCACAACTGACGAATCATTTAGAAAATCACAGTGTTAGACGAAACCCTGAGGAGTAAGGTCACGGATATGTTCCTTTCTGCGTTTACTACTACTTTGAAAAGAGTGATATGGCCAAATGAATAACATATTCATAAACAGCATGAGCCATGCCACGTGGGCTCAGCCTAGTACAAAAAGTCTGGACAGCTTGGACCGTTCAAAAGTTTTTGCGGGAAAAACCGTATAATACGCAAGGAGGAGATTTATCACATTGTGAGAAGTGACTTTTGCACGCTTTATGCATGACTAACTCTCGCAACGATTTTCATAACTATCAATTGGTGAAACGGTGGCCAATTTTCCCGCCCGAGGTCCGCTCTAGTTATACTTTTCTTGTTCAGTGGGATTTATTCTGAGCCCACATGCATGCATTACCAGGGCACATTAGTGGATAGCCAGGCACACATGCCTTTCTTGAAATTTTTAAATATTTCGGAATGGAGCTTGGACGAGAATTTTCGAATACATATTTTATAGTCTCATTTTAGTGCCGATGGATCTAGGAATCAATATTATTCGGAAACACGAGTCCCACGCCGCAGTGTGAGAGCCCTAGGCTTTTCATGCGTCGCGTGACGCGTCGCGATCATTGTCTATGTTTCTCTACTCTGCATACGAAAAATGATCCCCTGAACACGGCGCATCTTCTCATACAATTCTCGTCGTTAGTTTTTGCCATATATTCGAGATCCAAAATTTCATAAAATTAGCATATTTAAAAATATGCTAATTTTGCGTCGAGAGGCTCACAGATAGCTTATAGTACCTCTGCACAAATTTGAAGGTGATAACACAATTGGTTTCGGAGATATGAACAGAAATGCACATGCAGCCTACATGCAGCCTAGCTCAACCGGTCGAGTTGGTGCAAAATGAAGTTGACCACGATGGTCAGCACCCTCGAGAACCCCTTTCCACAAATTTTCGAAAAATCGCTGTGCCAGACCCATCAGAAGATTGTTCGATTCTTACGCAACCGCCATCATATTTTTGCCCAGGAAATGCACCATTCTGGCACTCAGGTATGATGTACCAAATCCATCGAAGACTATGATCATGGTATTATGGTATGACGTCATCGCATAGTTATTGCATAGTGATGACGCAATCAATCTGCACTTTTTCAAAACGGCATTATTCTTACATAGATTTTTTTCCTGTTCGCCATACTTTCTATGATTGGAGATATGACCGATCCCTACCCAGAATAAATTTTTGAAGGTCCTGCTCGGTCGCACATTTGCTGCAGCGAAGCTGCAAAAACAGGATCTGAAATTCGGAAATCGGCTTCTAGAGTAGCTAGAGATTTGTTCAAAGCATCAAAATGATCGTCATCATAATTCCAGATGATCCTGAGAATATGAATACGTTATCTCATAATTTTCCTCAGGGCATGAAAAAACACTTTTTTGAATGACCATTTTTTGGACATCCATAACTTTACGGAAAAGTTTAGTAAAAATCTGATTTTTATCTGGTAATGTTCAAAATGTATTGAAGAACCGAATTCCAACTTTTTAGAGCGTTTGAATGCCTTTCCAGCCCGCGGCGTGCGTTTTTCGGAAGTATACTAGGGTCGGAAAACACCCTGTTTACGCACTCTCGTCGTCTGCACTCTCTCGCCCATAGTGGTAAACAAGGTGTTTCCCGAACCTAGTATACCTCCGAAAAACGCGCGGGCTGGAAAGACATTCAAACGCTCTAAAAAGTTGGAATTCGGTTCTTCAATACATTTTGAACATTACCAGATAAAAATCACATTTTTACTAAACTTTTCCTTAAAGTTATGGATGTCCAAAAATGGTCATTCAAAAAGTGTTTTTTTCCTGCCCTGAGGGCAAATTATGAGATAACGTATTCATATTCTCAGGATCATGTGTACTCATGATGGCGATCATTTTGATGCTTTGAACGGGTCTCTAGCTACTCTAGAAGCCGAGTTCCGAATTTCAGATCCTGTTTTTGCAGCTTCGCTGCAGCAAATGTGCGACCGAGCAGCACCTTCAAAAATTTATTCTGGGTAGGGATCGGTCATATCTCCAATCATAGAAAGTATGGCGAACAGGAAAAAATCTATGTAACAATAATGCCGTTTTGAAAAATTGCAGATTGATTGCGTCATCACTACACAATAACTATGCGATGACGTCATATGGTCATAATCTCCGATGGATTTGGTACATCATACCTGAGTGCCAGAATGGTGCATATCTTGGGCAAAAAGATACAACAAATTCAAAAAGTGTACGGTGACTTTCCGGCGCGACTGTTTTTCGGCGCGATTTTTTATGTTGATTTCGCATATTTTTGAAAAATGAGAAATTCAAATTTTCTGAAACGAGAAAAGTGCAGGTGCCAATATTTTTTCTGAGAATAAAGCCTCTTGGTGGGTGAATATAGCGCACTCATAGTGAAGCCTGTATGCTTGGTCTTCGATGAAAAAAATCCGAAAAAGTTTCATGTAGCCAGCATCGACAGCATATTTTCAATAGCATGTAATTCGGTCCAAACTTAATCGAGACACAGTTGAAACGAGACACATTTTCTTAAATTTTCTGAAAAGTATACGTAATACTTCTCAGACATCAGTATGGGCAGGTTTCGTGAATTTTGCCAACAAATATCCAGCAAAATTTATTTTATGCAAAATTTTGAGCATCAATTGCAATTTGGTTTATCGTAATTTCTTGACCATTCCCTTTTAAGGATCGACCAGTCGGCCGGTACAACCAAAAAATCTAGATTAATTGTAATTATACGATTTGGGCTATCGAAGGTGCTGAGAACGCTAGTCATACTCATTTTGCACCCATATACTTCATTGGCTCCAGAAGGCTCTGGGAGCAAAATCATTACGCCCACTGTTTTCTGCATCTCCGATAATCTCGAATCTCGAAGTTACAGCGAACCTAGATTTTTGGTCTGCGCCAGAATCCAGATATGCTCGATTCTTGAGGAAGTAGGCCTTAGAATCCTCTCAAGTGATCTCGAGGGGTCAAAAGTGTAATAACCATTCAAGAAAAGGAGGAAATCAAAAGATCATGACGACGCGACGACCAAATTATACCATTGAAGTGATCTTACCTCTCAAGGATTCCCTTAAGTGATGAGTATTCAGGAAGAGTATCAATGAACACTTGTGCAATCTTCATTTCGATCGTACCTCAATACCCAAGGATGACTGGAAGGAGATAGAGAATGCAAACCGAGATTCTCTTTATCATTGACCACCTGACTCGTAACTTCTTCATCATCTGAACTCATCCCCTCTTCATGGGAGATTGCAGCAGTGGTTCCTTCTCTCTCTCTTCTTCTTTTCCCTTTCCTTCCTTCTCTATCAGAGTATCTCAACTGGTGTTCTCCCACTCTCACTCTGTTCGCATCCCTTCCACTTGCCGCAGCCGAACATTCTCCGTAGTAATCCTAACGTTAGGTTATTTTTAAGAATAAAAAATAAGATACTAACCTTAACATCTCTCCTTCTCCTTTTTTCAATTCGATCTCTTCTCCCTGAGTTTACTTTCCTCCTCTCATCTACCAATTCATTAACAATTTCCACCTCAACTAGTATATAATCAATTATCTTTTCTACAAATGATACCTTCTCATTGAGACACTCCAAAACACACATCGAGTATACTCTCATTCTTTGAAGCATCTCGTGTTTCGACTTCAGATTTGGTCTTTCCAATCTCAATACCCGAATATTATTAAAGATTATTTATGAGCAAAATTAAATAAAATAAGTTTATTAGATCAAATTTCTAATAAAAAAGACAAAATGCGTCCAAAAAAAGCACAAAGTTTAAAGACATTTTTGTATTTAAAAAAGGCGAAAATTTTCAGCTGTTCAATCGAGAGGCTTTTCCCTGGTACAATAATTTGCATTGACCATATGCACAGTTCGTAAAACATGCTTCTCACAAGGGAAGTACTCAATCACTTAAAAATCAAAAGATGGGCAAATTCATCAAATTCATATTTTTTTAAACTGCTACAGTACGCTATTCTATGATATATCGGCGTTATCTAGGGCATGATTTACCGAATGCACGAGCGATAGCAGCCATTCATGCCATTCAATGCCTCTCTCCGCATCACGAGCGTTCAGGTAGTGTACAAAAAGTCGGATCTCATTGTTCAAATGAGAAATAGGATATGGTAGAAGGCGGGATACCGTAGTATATCGTCTCTTTAATTCTCATGATCTCTCGTCGGTGAGAGAAAGTGAGTAGGCGGTGCGCCTGCCCATCATGCGAGGGGAGGAACGCACCTAGGGAGAAAGCGCACTCTACTCACCGCGGGGTAGAGAAAGGGGGCAGAGGGGAGCGAGAGGGAGAGGGAGAGGCGGCGCGAGAGCGTGGAAAAGGCAAGTGCGTCCCTTCCCCTCAACACTTTTGGTGCACAGAGGCCGCGGTTTTGAAGTTTCCCAACACCCATGGAAATAATTTGAACTGGCGGGAGTGCCCTGTGGTGTAAAAGGGAGAGAGCGGGGACTTTCCTAGCTCCGTGCCATGCCCCACCCTCTTGATGCAAGGTTCCACCCCAAAAAACGGCTTTGGGGAGGGCGCGCTCTAGTAACGCTGGGTGAGAGAATGCTAGAAGAGGCGAGAGTAGGCTTTGCTAAACGAGAGGTGAGACTCTCTCTGCAAAATCATTTCACAAATTTCCCTCTCGACTCTCGGTTGACTCTCAGAATTAATTTATCCGAGAGTCGACTCTCGTCGAGAGTTCTCGCGAGAGATGCAAATTCATTCTTCTCGTCGAATTTCTTTGTGGTGGTCGATATCTAGCTCATCCCAATGACAGAATTGAAATGTGTTTCGAAAATCATTATTAACTTTTGTTCTGTCTCGGAGGCCAGTCGCCGCTCTCGCGAAAACTCTCGCCTCTCGACCGAGAGATGCAAATGAGCTCTCGCTCGAGACGACCGAAATGAGAGTTGTCTCGACCGAGAATGAAAGACCGTTTCGCGAGAAATCTCTCGTTTAGCAAAGCCTAGGCGAGAGAGAGAGAGCGTGGGAAAGGCAAGTGCGAGCGGCGCGAGGAAGAGAGGAGAGGGGCAGAGCGAGAGCGCGGTCTCACGGCATCATTTTTGCGGATGGTCTGTTGAGAGAAAAGGTTCCCAAAAGGCGCATTTTGAGGGCGGGTTTTGGCTATTGTGTGCTCTGCTACGATGTTTATCGTTCTTTATTTTCTAAATCTCTTTTGCAGTTTACGGCTGCATTTTGTACCACTGTTAGCACTCGTTCTATTCTCAGTACCGTAATTCTAACTGTTAATTTGAAAATTCTACAGGAATCAGGATGTTTTGCTCATTCTTATCGTAGTTTATAGCTATTTTTTTTTAATTTTACAAAATGCAGGATCCTGATTTGTACTGCGCAAACTGAGTATCATAATCGTTCTATTAGAAATTTACTGTGTTCTCGAGGTCACTTTTTGAGTTTGTTATCCGCAAAAATGGTGCCGTGGTTCTAGGGAGAGGCTAGGGGAAGGACGAGGGGTGCGCTAAAGATAGAGCGGGGGAGGGGAGGGGGAGGAGCTTGGCGCAGAAGTACGAAAGTGCCAGAGAGCGACTTGATCAGGCAACTCAAACCGATCATAAGCAGCTCTACGCTGGTGCACATATTTAATTTCAATTTTCATTATTCCAGTTTAACTAATTAGAGCCCATTTTATTACATTGTTAAATAATATACAGTAGCGCTCAAAAGTATTGAAACGATTTGAATTTTTCATATAACTTTTTCTACCGTTGACTTAGCAAGTTCGATGTTGGGGCGCTATATACCAAATCAATCGAAGAATACGATGCGAGTATTGCGTCATCACGTGCCGTATAACTAATTGCGTAGTGATGACGCAATCGAATTTAACTTTTTCAAACAGGCTTTATTCTTACATAGATTTTTTCCTACTGGCCAAACCTTCTGTGGTTGGAGTCATGTCCGAGACCTACTCAGAAAATTTTTTTGAGGTTGCTGCGCGACCGCACATTTGCTGCAGCCTTGCTGCAAAAAGGGGGTCTGAAATTCAGATCTCAGCTTCTAGACCAGCTAGAGACTCGTTCAAAGCACCAAAATGATCCTCGTCGCGATAACAGGTGATCCTGTGAATATGGAAAGGATATTCCAAAATTTGCCCTCAGGGCATGGAAAATCACTTTTTCACATGACCACTTTTTGGAGATTCTTTTTGGAAATTTTTTTTTAACTACGTAGGAACTGTATATAAAAATCTGGTTTTTGGTTAGTCATATTCATTATGTTGTATATGTATGGTTCCCTGCTTTTTAGATTGTTTGAATATCTTTCCTGCCTTCGGCGATCGTTTATCGGAGGTGCACCGTGGTCCTGATTGCATGACCCTTCGATAACAAGTTTGCGGGAGAGTTAAGGAAAACTTTTGTTATTGTGTGTACAAGTCCAACTTGTTCTGGGGAACTGATCCCCAACTTTTTTAAATGTTTGAACAACTCTGGACACAGTTGGAGATAGAGCGCAGACGAAAAAAAAAAGCGGGCCGGGGACTCGAAAGTGCCTCCGAAAAACGATCGCCGAAGGCAGGAAAGATATTCAAACAATCTAAAAAGCAGGGAACCATATATATACAACATAATGAATATGACTAACCAAAAACCAGATTTTTATATACAGTTCCTACGTAGTTATGAATCTCCAAAAAGTGGTCATGTGAAAAAGTGATTTTCAAAGCCCTGAGGGCAAATTTTGGAATATCCTTTCCATATTCACAGGATCACCTGTTATCGCGATGAGGATCATTTTGGTGCTTTGAACGAGTCTCTAGCTACTCTAGAAGCCGAGATCTGAATTTCAGACCCCCTTTTTGCAGCAAGGCTGCAGCAAACGTGCGGTCGCGCAGCAACCTCATAATTTTTTTTTGGGTAGCCCTCGGGCATGACTCCAACCACAGAAAGTGTGGCGAGTAGGAAAAAATCTATGTAAGAATAAAGCCTGTTTGAAAAAGTGAAATTCGATTGCGCATCACTACGCAATTAGTTATGAGGCACGTGATGACGCAATACTCGCATCGTATTCTTCTATTGGTTTGGTATATAGCGCCCCAACATCGAACTTGCTAAGTCAACGGTAGAAAAAGTTATATGACGCCGTATTTCTAAGGTTCGGACAAACGTTGGCACACCAATTTTTCGAAAATATGGTTTTCGGGGTTGTTTTCGACGCTGATGACGATGGTCAGCTGCATTTTGCATAGTTGACCTCTAATGACGCGCTGCGGCGCGCTCGGAATCGACGACTTTTCCGGTTCATTCTGTTGATTTCCATTAAAAGTTGCTCTAGAAACATGAAAATTGAATTCTTGAGGTAATTTTCGATTCTCTACACGCTCAAGTACAAACCATCACCCTAAGAGATCGTATTCATTGCTTTCCACACCGGATGTATGCTTAAACCTCGAAAGTGCAAGTCACCAATTTCAGAGCAGATAGTACACCTTGTCCGTAGGCCAGAAAACGATTTTTGTGCAAATCTAATTCCGGTGATGTGAGATATGATCATATGAAGTTTCGAGATCCGAAATGGACCTGTTCTCTCTATCCGCACCAAGGAACATGAGTCGTTTTGTGCCCAACTCCTCCATTGCCTGAATGGCTCAATTGGTAGCGTGTTCGGTTGGCGTACGTTCATTGGGGGGTTCAAATCCCCTCCATTTTTCGATATTTTTGCTGATGTTTTTACAACTTCGAATGAGCAAAGAAAATCTTTTCTTGCCATTTTTAGTAATGGAAATTAGTGGCATACTAAAATTCCCTTCTTTTTGTTATTTATCATAAATTTATTTATTCCTTTAAATAAATACTAATCGATACTGTATACTGGTCACACACCAAATTCAACTATCTTTCCGATTCAATACTCTTAGTGAAATGATAATAAAGCAAACGGAAAGTTTCATAAAATTTTCGCAAAAGATGTACAAACTGATGGGATTCGAACCCACGGAGGAACGTACGCCAGCCGAACGTTTTACCAATTGAGCCATTCCGGCAATAAAGGAATTGAGCACAAGAGGACTCATGTTCCTTGGTGCGAATAGAAAGAACAGGTCCATTTCGGATCTCGAAACTTCATGTGATCATATCTCACATCACCGGAATTAGATTTGCACAAAAATCGTTTTCTGGCGTACGGACAAGGTGTACTATCTGCTCTGAAATTGGTGACTTGCACTTTTGAGGTTTAAGCATACATCCTGTGCTGAAAGCAATGAATACGATCTCTTAGGGTGATGGTTTGTACGTGAGCGTGTAGAGAATCGAAAATTACCCCAGGAATTCAATTTTCATGTTTCTAGAGCAACTTTTAATGGAAATCAACAGAATGAACCGGAAAAGTCGTCGATTCCGAGCGCGCCGCAGCGCGTCATTAGAGGTCAACTATGCAAAATGAAGCTGATCATCGTCATCAGCGTCGAAAACAACCCCAAAAACCATATTTTCGAAAAATTGGTGTGCTAGGTCCTCGCTGAATTGTCCGAGCCTTAGAAATACGGCGTCATATGAAAAATTCAAATCGTTTCAATGCTTTTGAGCGCTACTGTAGAAAGGCATTTTCATGGGTGTTGGGTAACTTTAAGCCCTCGTGTGCATGGAAATATAGCCAGAGGGGTTTCTTCCAATTGTTTCCAAATTTAAAGTTAAATCCTTACCACGAGTTTGTACGAGCTGCCCGCGCGTCGCGTGCATGAGAGTGTGCAAAAGTGAGAGAGCGCTGGATCAGGCAACTTCAACCTGATCCTTTCCGGCCATCCCCTGGGGCTATTATTGATTTCCCCCCAACGCCTTTACCTTTGCCTATTTCTCTCAAACAAAAATGTGCAAGACATATCAAAGCCGGGTTTTAGACCCGCTTTGCGTATCCATTCGTGCATTTTCACTCAAGTCGCAAATTAACACCAAGAAATGTTTTAAATATAGGTAGGGGCCGCAGACCTTGTCGTTTCTGCATTTTCAAGTGACAGTATACTTAGGAAACATCGACTATCACACCTTGACCCTGTTCAGTTTGCGATTGTACTCCGCTAGTGACCTTTCGAAATCTTCTCGGTTGTTTTCAAAACGTTGTTTTTAATAAAATTATTTTTTTCTTTGACGCATGAGTTCTCCCGTTCTCAATTAGCCCCTTGTACGATTTTGACTTCTTGTGACACTCTCATATTGCACTTAATAGCCATTTAACAAAATTTGATTTAATTTTGCCCTACTTCGATCGATATCGCTCTTCCGTTCATTGTCTCATGCTAAAGCCATATGCCATTGCATTCTACGGACACTAATGCGTATACTTTGGTGTTGCTCGTCCATGAGACAATGAACGGAATGGAGTTGTATCGATTTGTATACCTAAAACCTGCCCGAGTTGCCATTTAATCTCAGTGATAAACTATTTTCCCGGTCTATGATTCCCAGAATGACATTTATATCAATACGAAAACATATTTTCATATAATTTTAAATTAAAAACGAGGAAAAATAAATATTGAAAAATGTGAAAATAAAAAGTCAGTTGTTGATTAGGTCAATGGTGTCAGAAGGAGGGGTACTGTACCTTAGCTACGACGTTGATTTTGTTAATTCGCATGATTAAGTTATTTCGCAAAATTGTTAATTTTTTGTTGTCGAAATCGTATCGGCAGCTCATAAATCATCGGATCACATGCGCATTTTATTTTAGAAGCATTTTGAAGAAACCCGCCTGCTGTCCCTAAATATAGGAGCCCGTTCGCGTAAGAACCGGACAAAATCCGACAATAGTTGGCACCATCGAAAAATGGTGATTCTCTCAAACTTTGTTTTTTTGTGTTTTCGAGTATGGCGATGACGAAGGGGACACTAATTTTGATTGTTGATCATCCGTTGATGACTAGGCTTTGCTAAACGAGAGGTGAGACTCTCTCTGCAAAATCATTTCACAAATTTCCCTCTCGACTCTCGGTTGACTCTCAGAATTAATTTATCCGAGAGTCGACCCTCGTCGAGAGTTCTCGCGAGAGATGCAAATTCATTCCTCTCGTCGAATTTCTTTGTGGTGGTCGATATCTAGCTCATCCCAATGACAGAATTGAAATGTGTTTCAAAAATCATTATTAACTTTTGTTCTGTCTCGGAGGCCAGTCGCTCTCGCGAAAACTCTCGCCTCTCGACCGAGAGATGCAAATGAGCTCTCGCTCGAGACGACCGAAATGAGAGTTGTCTCGACCGAGAACGAAAGACCGTTTCGCGAGAAATCTCTCGTTTAGCAAAAGCCTATTGATGACAGATGACGTCACGCCTAAACCAGATACTTGATCATTTCCCAAGCCAGAATTCCCCTAAAATTACGAGAATTTGATTCCTGGGTCAATATTTTATGGCGAATCCGAATATGTATTGTAAGATTCAAATGCTCAGCTTTTGCAATTCTCTGTTTAGCAAGCTCCGCCTCCAATCGGCCCAAATTGTTACTTATCGGAACGCGTTATTAATGGGTCGCACCTACGATTTCGATCAGCGATTTTTTTTCATTCGCGCAATTTACTAAGCTATTGTTTAAAGTAGTATCTAAATCGATGTAAGACGAATTTCAAATGTGTAAACACACCACGAAAGAACGAGTTAGGCGCAGTTTGCACTGCCGCGCACAAATCGCACTCGCACGGGCGATTATTGAATACAGACTCCGCCCATTTTCACGATGTGTAATCTTGAGAAATGCGCGGAATGGTTTATTTTCTGACAGTATTTCATTTATCACGATTATTAAAAATAACCGAGAAATCATAGCTTCTCGTAGAGCCAAGGGCAATCGGCGAGAACGGAACCAATCTGACCGGAATGACGAGAAAAAATGGCACTTCTTCGGTTTCTGGCCACCCCCCCCCCCCCCTCCCTCATCTAGCCCACTCACTTCTAGGTATTCATCCCTGATTTTCGGCCGCTCAACCCCTCAATGATTGGCAAGAATGGGAAATAGGGGGGGGGGGCCAGAAACCGAAGAAGTGCCGAAAAAATTTATTTTGCTTTTGAATTTTCTAAAATCCATCTGGATAAGGATTCATGCAAAATAAAATTAGCGCTCTTGTAAATAAATTCGACGATTCTCTTAGCCTTGTTCAGTTGATCTACCCGAGTCTCTGCCTCGGTTTGATCCCTTTTCCCTGCCCTGCCCTTCGTCTTTGTCTCCTGAAAGTGGGGATGGCGGGAGATAATGGGAAGAGGAGAGAGGGCAGACAGTCAGAGGAGGTATTGTGAGATCAAGGAATCAAGGGAAAGGGAATCCTCGAATTTATCTACAAGAGCGCTCACTTTGTTTTGCATAAATCCTTATCCAGATGGATTTTCGAAAATTCAAAAGCAGAATAAATTTTTTCTCATCATTCCGGTCAGATTGGTTCCACTCTCGCCGATTGCCCTTGGCTCTACGAGAAGTTATCATTTCTCGGTTATTTTTAATAATCGTGAAAAATGAAATACATATAAGGATTCGCCATAAAATATTGACCCAGGAAACAAATTCTCGTAATTTTAGGGGAATGCTGGCTTGGGAAATGATCAAGTGTCTGGTTTAGGCGTGACGTCATCTGTCATCAACGGATGATCAACAATCAAAATTAGTGTCTCCTTCGTCATCGCCATATTCGAAAACACAACAACACAAAGTGTCAGAGAGTCACCATTTTTCGATGGTTCCAGGCTTTGTCCGACTCTTACGCAAACGTGCTCATAGTTAAAATAATGCTTACCTCATTATCTCGAGCGTCTCGTCATTCTCAACGAGTGTCTGCTCCAGAGTAGACACTTCGTACCGTCTTCGATTGAGATGTTCCTCTCGGTCTTCCATCCTGATTCATTATGATAAATCAGATATGTTACTAACCAGCCCCCCCCCCCTTCGGCGGGGATTCACATACTCTCCCCAGCTCATTCTTTCGTAATCGCACGAGACGCTCGTTTGTTTTCTGTGTCCACTGCATTAATAAGGCCATTTCGCGAAAATTGGGCGTTACGGTACCCATATGACGCCGGTTTCGTAAGAATCGAACAAAGTCTGGCACATCAATTTTTCGAAAACTTGTGGAAAGGGGTTGTCGAGGGTGCTGATCATCATGGTCTACTTCATTTTGCACCAACTTGACCGGTTGAGCCAGGCTGCATGTAGGCTGCATGTACATTTCTGTTAATAACACCGAAACCGAATGAGGTATCACCTTCAAACTTGAACAGTGATATAATAAGCTACAGTGATATAATGAGCCAGTGGAAGCCAAATTAGCATATTTTGAAATATGTTAATAGGGAGATGCGAAATGAACTGGGAATCATTTTTCGTATGCTATGTATGGAATTAATACTAAGCACTTTTTTGCTACGCTCAATTTTATGAAGCAATGTCCAATTTTGTGCCGCGGAAACCGCTATGCGAGTGAGAAATGAGATTGAATTCCTTTGTTCGGATGGATTGAATCAACGTTATGAATGAAACTCATTCTAATTCTGCACTGGCCGCTCATAAAATGAGAAAATGACGTCTGAAAAGTGAGCGTAGCAAAAAAGTGCTTAATCTTAATTCCATACATAGCATACGAAAAATGATCCCCAGATCATGATGCATCTCCCTATACAAGTCTCGTTGTTACGTCTAGCCTTATATTCGAGATCCGAAATTTCATAAGATTAACATATTTCAAAATATTCAAATTTGGCTTCCACGGGCTCACATGTAGCTTATTGTATCACTGTTCAAGTTTGAAGGTGATACCTCATTCGGTTTCGGTGTTATTAAAACGCGTTCTCCGTAAGAACGCAGTGAAAGGGTGAGATAGTGGCACAACTCCGCCAAAATGGTCTCCCAATGCTCAAACTTTGAGAATATAACCACTAGGGACCAATAATCGTTTATTCCAGAGTTGAAGCCAAAATATAGATTTTGACCTACAAAAATCGATAATTTTAAATTTTGGATTTCAACTTTGCGTTATAGATCATTCGAAAGAGCTTGAAAAGTTATGTAAGAAACTATATTTTTGTCAAAAATAATCTACCTGGAAGCAAGAAATCAGTCAAAATGTGCAATTTTTCGCTCATTTGCACATACATCGCCGAAACTACACCTCAAAAAGTCAAAAGCACACTCCAGTTCCGACATATTTTGTGCCAAATGTATCGTAGAATTCGAATAACAAATGAAATCGCCATATTTTCAGTGCCGAAGACATGAAAATATCGCTCGAAATGACAACTTTCGTAGATCTTTTTAGGTACCGACTAATTATTCATCACTGTTTACCTGTGATACACTTTAAAATGGGCATGACGATTCATATTTGACGTTGTAGAGCATATATCAGTAATTTCCATTCCGTTACAAATGTATTTTTATGCTTCAAAAATCATGCTTTTCACCACTCAAATCACAATTTCCCCTGCTGCTAACTCATCATTTCGACTTCATTACTCGTGCTGGTAACACAATTTATATAGTATGGTTAGCCTTGAATAAGAATTGGTGGAATAGACCTCCACCAATGTTTTGATACTCCGATTCTTGATGCTCAAATATGGAAGTTCGATAGCTTCGGAATTGCAAACAAATCGTTTTCGAGAAAAATTGAATGAATTCAAATGAGTTATATGTTCGGAAATTGTTTTTGTATGCAAGTTAATCAACTTATGGCGAAAAAACATTCGATTTCGAAATTTCACAAAAATGGAAATTTTCATATTTCGAAAAAATGGGAAATTTAGAAAAGATAATATTTGTGCTTTTCTCGTTGAATTATTATTCTCTACCGTAGGAGAATCATTTTTAAACATATACCTCATTTGAATTCACACAATTTTGCTCAAAAACGATTTGTTTGCAATTCCGAAGCTATCGAACTTCCATATTTGAGCATCAAGAATCGGAGTATCAATACATTGGTGGAGGTCTATTCCGCCAATTCTTATTCATGGCTAACCATACTATATAAATTGTGTTACCAACACGAGTAATGAAGTCGAAATGATGAGTTAGCAGCAGGGGAAATTGTGATTTGAGTGGTGAAAAGCATGATTTTTGAAGCATAAAAATATATTTGTAACGGAATGGAAACTACTGATATATGCTCCACAACGTCAAATATGAATCGTGATGCCCATTTCAAAGTGTATCACAGGTAAACAGTGAAGAATAATTAGTCGGTACCTAAAAAATTCTACGGAAGTCGTCATTTCGAGCGATATTTTCATTTCTTCGGCACTGAAAATATGGCGATTTCATTCGTTATTCGAATTCTACGATACATTTGGCACAAAATATTTCGGAACTGGAGTGTGCTTTTGACTTTATGAGGTGAAGTTTCGGCGATGTATGTGCAAATGAGCGAAAAATTGCATATTTTGACTGATTTCTTGCTTCCAGGAAGATTTTTTTTGACAAAAATATAGCTTCTTACATAACTTTTCAAGCTCTTTCGAATGACCTATAACATAAGGTTGAAATCCAAAATTTAAAATTATCGATTTTTGTAGGTCAAAATCGATATTTTGGCTTCAACTCTGGAATAAACGATTATTGGTCCCTAGTGGTTATATTCTGAAAGTTTGAGCATTGGGAGACCATTTTGGCGGAGTTGTGCCATACCAACTGCACTCTTACAGAGAACGCGTTTTAACAGAAATGTACATGCAGCCTACATGCAGCCTGGCTCAACCGGTCGAGTTGGTGCAAAATGAAGTAGACCATGATGATCAGCACCCTCGATAACCCCTTTCCACAAGTTTTCGAAAAATTGATGTGCCAGACCCATCAGAAGATTGTTCGATTCTTACGCAACCGGCGTCATATACGATATCTGGTGGTACTGCACTATCGATTGGGTACGGTACTTAGTCTTGACCTAACAATCGATTTTAGACCATGACCCCCTGCGCACCCCTGTCAAAAACACCATGACCAGGCGGTCATGGTTGCGCACCCCCTGTCATGGTCGCCGCCAGTGCTGGACAGCAATGATGCCAAGTTGGGCAACGCCCTTCGCAACTGATTTGTGGTCGAACAGATAACACGGATCTCCTGTAAAATTCAGGAAAATGACCCCTTTACGAAAGAAAAATATTTTGATTCATGTATTTCGCTGAAAGCAAAATGACTGCCTAAAGCGAGGTTGAGGAAAACGCCTATCAACTTCGTTTTGTTCAAAATTTGCATGTTTTGACCTAACACTTTTGAAGGCTGTTTCTCGATCAATGATCGAACTACAGAAACCGCATTTTTTTTCCAATCGATGCGTATTCGTGCCATTTACAAATAAGTTCACTTACACTAAGTGCAAAAATTAGCCTTCGCATTGTTTTGTTCCAAAAACTGATTTACCGATCATGATTGAACTTCGCTGTGAAAAACTCTCGAATTTTATCGTGGATTTGGATTCCCCACCCCGTAATTGAGGTATGTACATAGTTCATTTGTAATATTAGGTGGAGTATCATACCGCCACTCAGTAGGGAGAACCTGGACTTTTTCTAATTGCTGGATAACAATACATCTCGGATAATATCTCGGCTGTATTTTATGTAAATGAACATTTTAGTACCATTATTACGAAGCTCTCGATGTGTTCTACAATAATGGCTCAGTGGTTGAAGACGTTAAAATTGACCGTTCTCGAGATACAATGTGAAAACCTAATTCGATGGAGAGCAGTGGCGGAATAGGGGATTGGAATTGGCCACGACAACACTGTTTCTATGTGACGAAGGTTTTCACATCGTATCTCGAGAACGGTCAATTTTAACGTCTTCGACCACTGAGTCATTATTGTATCAGGTTGTTGCATAAGTCTTGTCCGATTTTATCATTTACAAATTCCGGCTTCTACAGGCATTCATGTGAGCTTTGGCAGCATGTATCTTTTGTGATATATAGATGATGTAATGCACTTTCTAGCGCACTATACTGTATCCATGTCATTTCAATTATATGGACACGAAATTAGACGAAAGTAGTGCACTTGAACGTTCTCGTTTCGTATTTCTCCAGTCCCTTATTTCCTTAGGAGCATGCAAAGTACCAAACTCATAGCATTGTCGTAGAGTGTGATGAATGTACGTCATACCGAACCACTAATGATAATCAGTGCTTGAAAGGCATGGCTAAAAATTTAAGAAAATCTGGAAATGCGCTCAGATAGTTCTTTGCCAACCGATATGAGCCAATGCCATGTTCGTGCCGTACGATATTTGTTGTGTCCCTGCCTTGTACCCGACAACGGATCGTAAGGGATATAGCTTTATCCACAAATAGTCGGGTAAATACTAGAGGGGAAAAGGGGAGCGACTATTCTCCGCTAAGGGAGAGAACTAGACTGAGGATGGGAAGAGGGTCAGGAGAGGGAAAGGAGGGAGAGGGAGAGGTCACGCGAGTCGATAACAAGGGGACACCTCGAGTGATCTACCCCACTCGAGGGCGACTACACAGTCTTGGAGTAGGGGCAACTCTACGATACAACACCTCCCCTCCAAGACTCGAACTTGGGGAGAGTCTGAACAAATAAAACATACAATAATAGGTGATTAGTCCTCTCGTATGGACACCTTCGACGGATCGGCACTCCTGGCGACGGATCGGCACTCCCGGCACTCCTGTGCAGTCTCACATCTGACCGAATCAGGGATCTCATCCCTATTCATCACATCCGTCACCAATTCACCTTTATGACTGAGCTCCTTCTCATGGACGCTCTCATTCGGAGGATTCTCTGTTTCCTCAGTATTGCGTGAAATTTCGATCCTTGATCGATTCTCATGCCTCATCAGCTTATGCTTCTCAATTGCATATCTCTGGTGAGAAATTCCTCTCTTGAAATTTTCACTTCTTTCATATTTCTGACCTCTTTGAACGCCTTTCGCTTTCAGTTCCTCCGACTGTTTCATCTCTCTTTCTACTTCTTTTGCTGCTGATTTATCCTCAGTGACCTCTCGTACCACTGCACTCTGCACATTCGCCTTCTTCTCTCTCGGTATCGCATCGGGCTCATTAGGGACTAGACGGAAGAATTTGCTCACAAAATTCCTTCCCAGTATATTCAGATTCGCCTTCGAGGTGTACACCTCTCCCTGTGCGGTCTTTCCACCGATGGCCAGTGTGAGAGTGCATTTTCCAGTGAGCTTCATCTTAGTTCCATTCGCACACTTCGAGGGTACAACATGCACCATTCTCCTAGGAGCACCAATCTCTCTCCAAATCTCTGATATGACTCTGACTCTGATATGAGACTCTGATATGAGGGAAATATCTGATCCGGTATCAACCAGCATCTCTATCTTTCTCCCATTCATCACCACATTTGTCTTGAATTGATCGACTCCATCGATCAGACCACTACAGATGAGATTAACCCCTCTCTCTTTGGAATTATCCCTTGAATCACAACGGTTCCACTTATTGCACATCGCACTCAGATGTCCCACTCGATCACACTTGAAGCAGGCCGACCCGATGTGAGGGCACGTTTGCTCTGTGTGGCCCTCTTCCACATCGGGAACAGAACGATTCTCCCGTTCTGATTTCATCGCCGCTCCTGGCCGATTCTCGATTGGACAACTTGTGCCACTTGGAATTGTGCCTAGATACCGCATTAACCATAGGAGCACTCATTCCATTCTGATTCGAAGCTGCATGAGCATCTCCATACACAGTTCTGAAGGCATCGGCCACTTTCAGTACCGTATCCATGGTAGGAGTCTCTTCTCCAATCTGATTCATCACATGAAACATGGTAGACGTGTATCGAGGCAGATCGATTCCCGTCAGCAGAATCATCGCTTTGAACTGCTCGGGATTCATTTCACTGATATTCGCATCCTCATACACTCTGTTCACAATGCTGGAGAACTCTCTTAGATCGTCGCACCTCAATTTTGACATCTTGAGTGAGAACAGATCCAATCTCTTCTCGAACTGGGATTTCATATCTCCAAACAACTCTTTCATGGTCGACACTATTTCTTCGAGTGACAATTCTCCTGGACTCTTGGGACGGATGTGATTTCTGAACTGCTTATCTACCTTGTCATCAACTTTTCTCAGCAGTACTCTACCCTTATCACCATCCTCCAATCCACTCAAATCATGATCGAAGATCTCTTTGTGTCTCTCCATCCAGTTATCGAACGTTAACCCTTCTTCAGGTCTGTACGAGAAAACTCTGATCTGCTTCTCGAGTGCATCCACCGATGGCCCTCGTCTTCCAATCGTTTCAGATCCCATCGAACTCTTCTCGTTCCTCTCACTGAGCAGCACCTGAATGGCCTCATTCTGTGTCTTAAGCATCTCACTCTGTGTCTGTATTCTCTCATTCTGTGACTCGATCAGTATCTTCTGAGTCGCGATTTCCTCTCGGGTGCTCTCCACCAACTTGAACATCACGCTCATCAACTGTGCAGTAGTGGGCTCCACGCCCGCACTCTCCTGCTCAGTCATCCTTACTCTTCCTCGATCGCTCACTCTCCGATCGATAATCAGTCAACGTGTTTCTATCTCTTAGACAACACCAAAGCCACGGCCTTGCCTGCTTTCCTCAAATGGACTCTTCCACTGAGCTTGTGAGGGGACGTCCTCGCCTCCACCCAACACAACAACGACTTCTGAGTTCCACTCAGACAGTCACTCACTGAGAACTAGTTCAATTGACGTGCGAGGCTCTGCCTCCAACACGACAATCCCTTTTCACAACTGCCGACGCACCTAGTCGAGTAAACAAGGACAGAGACGCACGTGAGTAATTAGGACTCCTGAACGCCACTGTTGTGTCCCTGCCTTGTACCCGACAACGGATCGTAAGGGATATAGCTTTATCCACAAATAGTCGGGTAAATACTAGAGGGGAAAAGGGGAGCGACTATTCTCCGCTAAGGGAGAGAACTAGACTGAGGATGGGAAGAGGGTCAGGAGAGGGAAAGGAGGGAGAGGGAGAGGTCACGCGAGTCGATAACAAGGGGACACCTCGAGTAATCTACCCCACTCGAGGGCGACTACACAGTCTTGTGAGTAGGGGCAACTCTACGATACAACAATATTGATATACCTTTTGTTTTTAAAAGTGATCAATATGTGGTGTTAATATCCCTATTCAAGTTAAGTGTTGAATCTAGTTTCATTCGACGTAATTATTCTTCCAGAAATTAGTGGTGAAAATTTGAATGCCGAATTTTGCACATTTGGCTAGTTTATGTCTCTCGCACAACTAGAATGTATGACCTATTGTGGTAATCTGAACCAGCACCCCATATTATACTATCTCTTTTGTGAAAACTATTTGAAAATCATTCATCGCTGAATGGAGATTTAATTTTCAAATGATTTGAAATCGAGAATTTATTATCTATACTTCTAATTTAGCTGGGTGAGGAAGTATCGCTATATGTTCCCATCAACTAGCACCGTGTCAAAGAAAAAGTGTGAAGATATGCGATAGTTTGAACAGTTCATGCTTCGTTTTCTCGTAATGCAGACATTTATGATTTAGATAAATATCATTGTTGAAATGTACAAACACACGCCTCTGTTATGCCATGCGGCCAGATAATGGCAAAAACATACAAGCAAGATCGACCAAATAACTTATTGTTAGAGGCACAGATGAAAAGGCATGGTCCTACCATAGGAACATACCATAGGAACTGTAGTTCAAAACGAATAATTAAATAGTTTTTAATGTTAATTAGACCCATGGGCCCGAAATGAGTTATTTTCGTCCAATATGCGAAGTCTCAGGATTTTATCTTTCGGAATCCTATGGTATGATAAAAACCGTACCATGGTTGGCTAATTTCACTCCTATGGTGGGTCGGATTTTTCCTGATTTTGCCAAATTAATTCCCCAACGCATGTTTGGCTGAAAAGGGTCATAGGATCATAGAGAATACACCACATTAATTTTGTGTCAAAATCTAATTCCCAAAATAGGGTTCCTATGGTAGGTCTATTGGCCATGCTTTTTCATCTGTGGTTAGAGGCTTCCAAATCGGACAGGACTTATGCAACAACCTAATAGAACACATCGAGAGCTTCGTAATGACGGCCCTAAAATGTTCATTTACATAAAATACAGCCGAGATATTATCCTAGATGTGTTGTTATCCAACAATTAGAAAAAAGTTCAGGTTCTCCCTACTGAGTGGCGGTATGATACTAAAACATGATCGGACAAATGAACGATGTACGTACTAGGGTGGCTGAAATGGATCACGGTTAACCGTCTTGTTTACTCTCTCATACGGGTCATCCGTGAGGGGAGGGAGAGAGAGACGAGAGTCTCTCTCTCCAAAGTGAATAGAGGAGGGTAGGACTGCCAGAAGGGACCGTTAACCGTCTCATCCGTCTCTGATCTGCCGAGGCCCTCTAAATAGCGACCCGTTGATCCATTTCAGCCACTCTAGTACGTACCTCAATTCCGGGGTGAGGAATCCAAATCCACGATAAAATTCGAGTTTTTTCACAATGAAAGGTCAATCATGATCGGTAGATCAGTTTTTGGAACAAAACAATGTGAGGACGTAATTTCTGCACTTAGCATAAGTGCAATTTTTTGTATATGATCCGAATACGCGTCGATTGGGAAAATGCGGACGCTGTAGCTCGAACATTGACCGAGATACAGCCTTCCAAAGTGGCAGGTCAAAGCAAGCAAATTTAAAAAAAACTAAGTTGATAGGCGTGTTCCTCAACCTCGCTTTAGGCAGTCATTCTGCTTTCAGCGAAATCCATGAATCAAAATATTTTCCTGTCGCATCGGTTCCCGCATTATTACAGGAGATCCGTGATAGGGAGCTCGACCAATGATCCGAGGCACCTGGGTTTGGACTTCCTGTGATGTCCTAGATTTGTGCCGACTTCTAATGCAAGGTTGTCGATAGCACCCATACCTTTTCACTATTCGGCAACTCACAGGGGGATGAGTAATGGACGGGGGGGGGGGGGGGGGGGTGAGAAAACAGCAACGACATAACGGCAAGCGGCAAAAGGGAAAGGAGCATAACTCAGTGGGGAGTTGTCCTAGAACATCGGGAATGGTATCTATCATACCAGTGTATTTTAATTGATTTTATTAAAAAATGATCTTTGATCTTTCGGGGGTTGACGACAAAACGGCAACGTGCCATAAATCGGTTCAGAAACATCCTACAGCTCTCGGATCGGTACCAATCGGTAGCCAATGATCTGCTATATCTATTCGACAAATGATCTTTGAACTTTTACCAACCGACGACAAAACGGCAACGAGTTGTAATTCCACCCAGAATCATCCCACGGCTCTCGGGTAGGTACCAATCGATGGCAAATTATCTTCTCTATCCATTCGGTATCTAATCTTTGATCTTTAACCAACTGACGACAAAACGGCAACGAGCCATAACTCCGTTTCCGCGAGCTTCTGGACGGGTCTGAGTAGTGTTATGGCTCGTTGCCGTTTTGTCGTCAGATGGTAAATCATCAAAGTTCGAATGTCAAGTGAATAGAATACATCTTTTGCTATCGATTTTTACCTACCCAAGAGCTGTGGGATGGTTCTGAGTGGTGTTACAGCTCGTTGCCGTTTTGTCGTCTGTTGGTAAAAGTTCAAAGATCAGATGTCGAATGGATAGAGCAGATAATTAGCTATCGATTGGTACCGATCCGAGATCTGTAGGATGATTCTGAGACATTTTATGGCTCGTTGCCGTTTTGTCGTCGACCCCCAAACGATCAAAGATCATGTTTTTTTAAAATAAAAACTGATAAAATATACTGATATGATACAGACCATTGCCGATGTTCTAGGGCAACTCCCCATTGAATTATGCTCCGTTGCCGTTTTGTCGCTTGCCGTTATGTCGTTGTCGTTTTGTCACCCCCCCCCCCCGTAATGGACTGGAGTGAGATTACTTCATCGGAGAAATAAACATTTCTTTTGCACCTCGTGTTGAGTGATAGATATACAGTATAACAGGAAAGTATTCTGCATCTTTTTCTCTACGCTAAAGTTTTTGAACCAGGTAATATGTTTACAGTCGCGCCGGAAAGTCACCGTACACTTTTTGAATTTGTTGTATCTTTTTGCCCATGAAATTCATTATCCTGGGACTAAGGTGTGATGTACCAAACTCATCGGAGATTATGATCATGGTATCGCGGTATGACGTCATCGCATAGTTATTGCGTAGTGATGACGCAATCAATCAGCACTTTTTCAAAACGGCATTATTCTTTCATAGATTTTTTCCTGTTCGCCATACTTTATATGACTGGAGATATGACCGAGGCCTACCCAGAATAAATTTTTGAAGGTGCTGCTCGGTCGCACATTTGCTGTAGCGAAGCTGCAAAAACAGGATCTGAAATTCGGAACTCGGCTTCTAGAGTAGCTAGAGACCCGTTCAAAGCATCAAAATGATCGTCATCATGATTCCAGATGATCCTGAGAATATGAATACGTTATCTCATAATTTGCCCTCAGGGCATGAAAAAATCACTTTTTTGCATGACCATTTTTTGGACATCCATAACTTTACGGAAAAGTTGAGTAAAAATCTGATTTTTATCTGGTAATGTTCAAAATGTATTGAAGAACTGAATTCCAACTGTTTAGAGCGTTTGGATATCTTTCCAGCCCGCGGCGTGCGTTTTTCGGAGGTATACTAGGGTCGGAAAACACCCTGTTTACGCACTCTCGTTGTCTGCACTCTCTCGCCCATAGGGGTAAACAAGGTGTTTCCCGACCCTAGTATACCTCCTAAAAACGCACACCGCGGGTGGTAAAGATATCCAATCGCTCTAAAAAGTTGGAATTCGGTTCTCCAATACATTTTGAACATTACCAGATAAAAATCAGATTTTTACTAAACTTTTCCGTAAAGTTATGGATGTCCAAAAAATGGTCATGCAAAAAAAGTGATTTTTTCATGCCCTGAGTGCAAATTATGAGTTATCGTATTCATATTCTCAGGATCATGTGTACTCATGATGGCGATTATTTTGATGCTTTGAACGGGTCTCTAGCTACTCTAGAAGCCGAGTTCCGAATTTCAGACCCTGTTTTTGCAGCTTCGCTGCAGCAAATGTGCGACCGAGCAGCACCTTCAAAAATTTATTCTAGGTAGGCCTCGGTCATATCTCTAACTTCAGAAAGTTTGGCCAGCAGGTAAAAATCTAAATAAGAATAATGCCGTTTTGAAAAAGTGCAGATTGATTGCGTCATCACTACGCAATAACTATGCGATGAAGTCATACCATAATACCATGGTCATAATCTCCGATGGATTTGGTACATCATACCTGAGTGCCAGAATGGTGCATTTCCTGGGCAAAAAGATACAACAAATTCAAAAAGTGTACGGTGACTTTCCGGCGCGACTGTAGATGAAGATTGAAATCGATTTTCAGGCTATGTTACACCAATTGGGAACATAGTTGTGCAGGAACCGTCCGGGGGGGCCTTCCCGGGAAGCCCCCCCCCCTACCATGTATAGGGGGGTCATGGTGAAAATCATAGTAGGTCATGGGGAGGTCAAGACTAAGTGCCATAACCAATCGATAGTGCATTATCGATTGATACCGTAACCCTCAATTATCGCGAATTGAGTTTTTTCCCAAAAAGTCAAATTACCATAACCAATCGATAGTATACAATACCCGTATATTACCACCGTAACCTCGAACATCGCGAACTGACTTTATTTTTAAAAAGTACTGAAACCTTGTTCAATTGATTCTACAGTACCCAAGTGACCAGTACCTTGGGTCAGATCCAGTTCCTTAAAAATTTCAAACTTTTTTCAAAAATCCTAAAATGATTCTACAGATCTTGATTCTACAGAATCGATCTTAAAATGATTCTATAAAGAGTTATATGCTAGGATACTTTAAAATAATTTTACTATATTGATTTTGAATTTTTTTTATTTTGAATAAGGAACTTGGTTACGGTAGTTACTTGGGTACTGTAGAATCGATTGAACACGGCTTCAGGACTTTTAACAATAAAATCAGTTCGCGATAATTGAGGGTTACGGTAGCCATATACGGTATCAATCGATAATGTACTGTCGATAGGTTATGGTACTTAGTCTTGACCTCCTCATGACCTACTATGATTTTCAACATGACCCCTATAAGTTGAAGGGGGGAGCCTTCCCGGAAGGCTCAAGCAGAAGCCAGATCACAAATAATATTTGCGGCAGTTTTAGAAAAATTTTTGGGGAATTGAAATTTTGTCAGAAATAAAAGTGATATCGATTTTATCGACCGACCCCAAAAATGTGGACATGCTAGTCCATGTATTGAGTACTTTTCGACAATTGCATACAGCTCAAACTTCCTGAGTCACGGAATAGACAAAGAATCAACTCAATTCGGCAAATCGGTCAATCGGCTTCGGCACTCCTCTCTCTCTCAAACTCATGCGATTTCAGTGTTACTGTAGGCCGTTCAAGAGGACTCATTGTCAAAGCGTTCATGCAAAGTGAATTTTTTTTCTGGTGCATATCAGATTATTTGAAAGATTACAGGCTCTAGAACTGCCGATTTCACACAAGAAGATTCATAAAATTGACTTGTTGTGGCACGCTGTGGTCACTATATTTGCGGAGGTATTTTTTAATAGCACATTATTTGGAATAATTTTGTCAGTGATCGAAAAGTAGGTCCGAAATGGCATAACGTGCCCTGTTTTGGAGTTCGGATCAGAGCAAAAGTTGAAAACGTACCCATGTTTTAATAATTTTTTTGTCTAAATTTGTGAGAAAGTACCCATTTTCAATAATCTCATACTAAAATTTTAGAAACGCGCCCATTTCTCATAATTTTTGTGACATGCCTTTTCGACCACTGAATGTTGTGCAGATTCCGAATTGGGAAACATGACTTTGCATGTCAGGACAAAAAACTTACTAAAAAGTTACTCACTAACATCATCAAAAATGAAAGCACTTTCCGATGGAGAATACTTACCGCAATTTAAGCTTGTCAAGGAGAGCTGAGAGGGAAATAGACTCAGCATGGTTTCTACCCCCTCTGCCAATCACTTCGTCCGCCACATCTACCTCCATTTCCACCTCAAAGAATATTCTGAACTGCTTGTCATCTGATGACTGAGCATTGCCTACTTGCTACCTCTTCTTTGTTGTCACCGTATTTCATATTGTACTGCTCCATCATATATACTTCATTCATTTGACGCTCTTTCATCTCTCCAACCTTCAATTGATCATAATAATTCATTTGTCGAATTACAATAGCGAACAAAAGTTTAGCACCAAATTTAAAATCATCATAACTTCTCGCAAAATTGAGATAGATACTTACGCTTTGAAGTATTCGAGATATATACCCTACGAAATTACCGGCATATGTATGATGGGCCGACACCTATTTCCGGCAGTCCGTCAAATTCTGTTTAGGGCCAAACAAACAAGTGTAGTGATTGAAATCGGTTGACATTAACAACATTGATTTC
Source organism: Pristionchus mayeri (assembly GCA_036245805.1). Classification (NCBI taxonomy): domain Eukaryota; kingdom Metazoa; phylum Nematoda; class Chromadorea; order Rhabditida; family Neodiplogasteridae; genus Pristionchus; species Pristionchus mayeri. Next base: position 24,651,855 of record BTRK01000005.1, on the reverse strand, counting down.
GCAAAAGCTTTTTTCGCTCAGCTTTGGGCAATGGAGCGTAAATATGAAAACAGCGCACCTGCACGCGGTTTCCTGGGCGGAGTCTAAATTCTGAGCAATCAGAGCCGCTCAACCACGCCTACCGCAAAGCAACCGCCCAGAAATCAAATTTCCCGCTTGCCGCGGGAAGTAATATTCAAATGTGGCCCCCTAGCGAAAACCATTCATGACGCCCCGCCCATTCATGACCGTTTCTAAAGAGGGGGAGCGGAGGGCCGTGAAACCGTATTGTTTGCACAATATGTCGCTCTCACCAGAACTATCAGTCTGTTCCCTCAATAAAGCAGTAGCGGCGTTAATGTAGTGGCAAAGGTATGAGACTTTAATTCAAAGGGTGTGGGTTCGTAACCCCTGTGATGAAAAATTGTTGCCATTTCGTGAAGAGTTGTTATTACAAGTGCTATGTTCCGGCATAGAAGATGCATTGTTTTGACAGTTTACGGGAATGAAATAGACAGGTGGAATCAGCATGAAATTATACCTCGGGAACCATACTCGCGTAATTTTAGTACTTTCCTCGGGGGCAGTATACATGAAAACTTTTTTTTTCTAAGTGGACACGCTCTTCTACTCCTCCGCGCTACGTGCACCCAAGCCAATTTTTCGTTACACTGTCTGGTGTTCTCTAGTTGAGAATGAGAAATTGCGTAGCAGCCCCATCCCACGTTAATTAACATGGGAGGGGGTTGCTACGCAGTTACATGTTGGGCATGCTTAGGCTGAACTAGCGCGGATAATTATACCGTATTAGAAGAGCGTGAGTGGAGCCGTCTGGAGCCAACCAAAACTCTGGTCATAGCTGTGAACGAGCCGCTCGGGGGAGTGCTTTCCCGGGAATGCACTCCCCCTACAACATATAGGGGGTCATGGTGAAAATCGATAGTAGGTCATGGGTAGGTCAAGACTAAGTACCATAACCAATCGATAGTACAGTACCCCGAGATACCGTATATCACTACCGTAACCCCGAATATCGCGAACTGGCTTTATTTTTTAAAGTCCTGAAATCGTGTCCAATTGATTCTACAGTACCCAAGTGACTAACATTTTCTAAAAATCCTGAATATTTTTTTAATGATCGATTTTGGATTTTTAGAAAAAAATTTTGACCCAAGGTACTGGGTCAAAAGTAGTCACTTGGGTACTGTAGAATCGATTGGACACGATACCAGAACTTCTTAAAAATAAAGTTAGTTCGCGATATACGGGATTAAGGGCGTGATATACGGTATCTGGGGGTACTGTACTATCGATTGGTTATGGTACCTTGACTTTTTAACAATTAAGTCAGTTCGCGATAATAGAGGGTTACGGTAGCCACATACGGTATCAGTCGATACTGTACTATCGATTGGTTATGGTACTTAGTCATGACCTCATTCCATTCCTTGTTAGTCGTCGCGAGCTGTCCCTCTCTCATTTATCTCTGATTTGGAGTGGTTTCCCCTAATACCCCTCGCTTCCGCCTTCAATTCAATTCAATTCAATTATTTATTCCGTTCATGTGGGAAAATTCAAGATATCATTGTGGAATGGTGTCGAAAAACGGAGGTCCGTCGATGTGGTCGAATCGGGTTTGCTTGCAGCAAGGGTATAGAAGGGAAGGGGTGGGATCTCATTGATGTAGCTAATTATGGATAACGGATTTGGGAAAGGATAGAGGGGGCTGTGAGGAGATGAGAGAACGGAAGGAATTATGTGGGAGAACAACAAAATCTGTGGTAAGAGAATTCCAAAAGGAAATGGATCTAGATACGAGTGTGGAATACGACTTCGGAGGGATAAAGGGTAAGGTTATTCGAAGAGGGTGACCATTACGGAGAGGGCGGGTGAGAGGGGCAGGGATAAGAAGAGAAGAAAAGTCAAGTAAATAGCGACTGTGTAGAATGGAATGAAGGAACACAATATCGGTTACGGTTCTACGGCTTTCAAGAGTCGTTAATTCAAGAAATTGCATTCGTTCAAAATAAGGTACATGAGGAAGAACGCACCGGGAGTAAAGCCTACGAGAGAAGTCACGTTGTACTTTTTCTAGTTCCTTAGTCAATTCGACAGAATGGGATGGGTTCCAAATAACTGAACAATATTCAAGGTTAGGAAGAACAAATGTTGTATAGGCTTTCTTGTAAATGGTGGGGCATTTACTATGAAATGACTTAAACATGAGGCTAATTTTGGAGCGGGCCTTAGCAACAATCTTTTGTATATGATAAGAGAAAGAGAGATTGGGGGAGAAATGGACGCCTAAGTCTTTAACGATCACTTTTGTTACATTCTTCTCTTTTACAGTGGGCTCATTGAGGAGAACCCCATTAATAAAGTACGATCTACGGGGATTATGCAAGCCGAAAAGTACAATATGACATTTGGTCTCAGAAATACCTAAATTCCATTGAGAGGACCAAGAGGAGACCGAGTATAATGCATTTTGAAGATCGTCAGAATATTTGGGCACTTCAGCATATAATTTGAGGTCATCTGCATACACGGAATAGTGAATGGTCATTGGGAATTGGGAACTAATATCATTAATGAATAGAATTAAGAGGAGAGGGCAGGATCCCTGCGGAACTCCCGATCTCATAAGGAGAGGGGGAGAAATAGATGAGTCTATAAAAACGGATTGGGTTCTGTTGGAAAGGTAGGAATGAAACCACGATACAAGGTGGTCAGAGATGCCTAACTGGGACAATTTGAATAACAATAGCCTATGGTCTATGCTATCGAACGCTTTCTTAAAATCAAAATACACAGTTTCAAATGGGGAACCATTTTTAGAGATTCTAAGATAATGGGAAAAGGTTTCAGCAAGATTCGAGGATCTACTATTACGAAATCCTGATTGTCGTGGATCAAAGAGGTTATTTATATCTAGAAAAGTGGTGATCTTCTCGATAAGTATTTTCTCAAAAACTTTGCATACAGAGGAAGTGAGCGAGATAGGCCGAAAGTCTGATATGGAGTTACTGGTTTTCTTTGGAATGGGTTTGACCAAAGCTTGTTTCCATAAGATAGGGACATCGCAGGTAAGAAGGGACTTATTATATATAATAGAGAGAGGAGAAAGGAGGGATAATTTTCATTTAGAAAGGGCGATGCTGGGAATATTATCAGGAGTAATATTAACTTTAGGTGATAGACTACGAAATGCACATAAAATATCTAGTTGGGAAATAGTTGGGAGGTCAAACGTAAGAGATGGTGTAAGGAGCGGGAGAGGGCAATTCATTGGGTGGGAGAAAACAGAAGAGAAAAACTGAGAAAAGGCAACACACTTATCATCATTAGTAAGAAGAGTAGTACCAGAATTATCTATTATCGCGGAGGGAGTAAGTTTAGGGGAGCTCAGTTTACCACTACAAAATTGATAAAAGGATTTGGAATTCGAAGAGGCTACGATTTTACTCTCTATGTAACAATGAAAACGATTAAGCGCGGAAACGATTATGCATTCGAATTGATGCTACACTGTTAGGAGCGATACGAGCTAAATTATGGCTTTTGCCATATAAAATCCTAACATTCTTGGGATATTTGGAGATCTCAGAGGGCCTAGAGAGGGGGACGTAAGAATCAAGAAGGTTATTAATAAAATTGGTGAAATAAATGTAGGCATCATTCGCGTTCAAATCTCTAATTGTAAGAGCAATGGTCCAATCGTGATAAAAAAAATTTCATTAAGGGAATGCCAGTCAGCTAATCTGTACATTTTAGAGGGAGTGTACTGGCGTGGAGGAGGAGAAGGGATACGGAGGTCAAAAATTACACTAATATGGTCACTAAGCGATATGGAAGGAGATACATTATGGATAATGTCATAATTACAGAACACCAAGTCTAGAAAGCTTAGACAACGGGTAGGAAAAGTAACATATTGATTAAAACGGTTGTCGGCCATAAAACTCAATAAGTCATTTTGAGTAGGAGATGAAAAGGCAAGCCAATTTACTTGGGGTAGATTAAAATCACCTAAAATTATACACGGAAAACTGTCATTAGCGAGGATAAATAATTTACAAGAGAAGTAAGCGAAAGGGAGGGAGAGGATGGGGAGCGATAAATGATAATTATCCTGATTTTGCGATACGGAAGGTTGTTGGTAAAAGTCAGATACAAGTCTACAGTAATAGCTTCGATAAGTGAACAGGAAAAGGAAGAGATTAAAACGGGAGAAAGGGAGCTCTGAACGATTAAGGCGACGCCACCGCCTCTGCCACTATCATCAGAAATCTCTCGATCATTGCGAAACACAAAATAGTCATGATAGCTATTGATTAATGTTGTATAGGAACCTAAATACTAGCTAAGTTCCCTAATTAAATATTCCTATACACAAATAATCCAGTTCTCGATTACCTCTCGTAAGTATTACTGTAAGTCTCGTCTTCAACCTGTTCACACACATTTTTGGCGCAACTATTTGCGTGTTCCATTCTCTCTCGCGCTCCCTCAATTCAGTCGAGAGTCAGTCTCTCTCTAGCCCGTGACGGCTCGTTGTTTGTATTTATTTTCTCCTATTTAATTATTCGTGGATAAACGGTTCGTTTATCCGTCCTCTCCCGTCTACGTGGACACCAACAAGGGACAAGGACATAACAATTAATAAGGAATCACTATCGCTACTAGCGAACCAAGTTTCAGAAAATGAGAGAACGCGATATGTAAAAGACGCGAGGAGAAACGAGAGACATTGAGTCTTGCACCTAATCGATCGGCAATTTGCATAGAATAGAGAGACATTGGGAGAGGATGGGGAAGGAATCGATCGATTGCGTGAGGAATCGGGGGAAGGTAGAGCACAAGAGGGAACGATAAATGGTAGCAAAAGAGAAGGACTAGAGAGGGATAAGAGAGGAGGGATACCCTTGCTGCTCCCGTCCTAGACTGGTTGCTTCTTGATGGTGGCTCGGATGGTGACGTGGCTCGCCTTGGCGGGCGCAGAGGACGAGGCTGAAGTCGCACCAGCAGAGGAAGACCCATCATCTGGAGTGGAATCATCCGCAGGAGAGTTCTGGCCACGGGAGCCGCGCGGTGTTCCGTAATTGGGGGGAAGGGGTCTCGGGTTACGGTATGTGATCAGGGAGTAATCACGGACGCCACAGACGATCTGACGACATTCGAGGTTTTTCTTCACTGCTTCCTTCCTCGCATCTCTCTCCAACTGCAGTTGATGAGGGGTGAGGTCACGACGAACGAATGATGAGGGAGAGACGAGGGGAGGAGGACGTCCTGCCTTCGATCGGATGCCGGAGAGGAACGAGTCACGGAGAGCTTTCGACTCGAAAGCGATCTTCAGGGGACGGCTCTTGGGAGGGCGATCAGAGGGATGACGATGGAACTTCACTTTTCCCTCGCTGAAGGCCTTCTTGCACTCATCGGAACCAGAGTAGGTCACAAGATCAGAGACGATCTTCTGATCCTGCTCGAGTCCCTTGGACTCATAAAGAAAGGAATCCCCATCCAAGCCGGAGTGGTCACCGTGTGATGGGTATGACCTACTCGGATGTTTGGTTCTTCAGAATAGAGGCTCGATTATCTCGTTGAAAGATTGATCACCGAGTCTGGAGGATTCGAGAAGGGAAGATTCTAGAACACGCAAGGCTTCGTTTACGACATATAGTGAGATTCTATATATGCAATGCAATCCAACATCCTCTCGCAAGCACACCGCAAATGACCATATTGAAATGAGAAGAACGACCTTTTCTGACCCCACATCTTGATTTGCGCCCAGAAAGCGACAACAGATAAATATTGTATTGTATTGTATCTTGACTACCCATGACCTACTATCGATTTTCGCCATGACCCACTATACGTTGTAAAGGGAGTCCCTTCCCGGGAAGGCAATCCCCCGTTCACAGCTATGTCTCTGGGTACAAAAATGAGTGTGCCCATCGTTTGTTTAGAAACTGTTAATCAATTCTCTCTATTTGGCAGTGAATTGCTAACTGAAATCTCGCAAGACAGGGCGGAGAGGTACTCCGGATATTCAAGGACGGATACGCGCCACTTTTGCGAAGTGGTGCGGACACCTTATATCGCCACCTCGCGAAAGTATTCCGCGCAGCTTCGTGAAAGTTGCGGCGCCGCTTCATGTAAATATACTGCGAGAACAAATTCCGTAGAAATTGGCGTGGTTCGAGTGCAGAAGATTACCCGGTCCATAGGAGCCAATCTACGAACTCGGGGAACGTTTTAATCGGCTTTAATTTGCTCGAAATTGTTCAATTTTGGCGATGTCAAGTGAAAATGATATTTGAAACAGCTCGGAATGAAATGGAAACGATAATACTAGTTAAACTAAAACAGAATTTAGTCTCTAAAAATGCGATTAAAGCGTTCCGCGAGTTCGTAGATTGGCTCCTCTGGAACCTTCTGCACTCGCACCAAGCCAAATTCTACGGAATCTGTTCTCACAGTAACGAGGCGGCGATATAAGGTGTCCGCACCACTTCGCAAAAATGACGCGCATCTGTCGTTGAAAAGCCGGAGTATGACTACTGTAAAATCTGTAGCTTAAATATCCCGCAGCATAAATATATGATTTGCCCGCGGCAGCGTAAAATATATTTGAACTATTTCAAATAGGCGATTTTGTTCCAGAAACGTTAGGCAGATGGGGTTTTCCCATGTCGAAGAAGGCCTTTACTTTTATAACCCACTCACATTTCTTGTAGAGACGGCCTTTTCTATCTGCATTCTCTCCCATTCATCTATTTCGTTCTCACGATCCTCTTCTCCTTCCAACTTAAGCAATCCATTTTCGCATAACCCTTCATCATCTCACCATATCATATTGAGCATTTCTCCGTCTCTCTTCTTCCTCTCGTCTCTCAGCCTTCGCGGAATAAAATCTGGATATTTTTCCAATCAGAAACCTTGATTTTTTCTTCTATTTCATTAAAAAATGTAATGAATCTTAAAGAAACACTAGTATGAAGCCAGTATTCGTCCAAATCTCACGTCTGAATTTCGTGATCCGAATCATCATCATCTTCCTCTCGGATTAATCTCCGTCTCTCTCCCTTATTGCTTATTTTTTTGTCCTCATCCAGAGGAATGTAGTCGCTTGGCTTCCCCTTTTTCCTCAATTCTTCCCTGAACATAAAGAATTGAATATTACTATTTTTTAAATATATTTCTATTCTTTTTTTTATTTTTACAAAGGTGGAAATTGGTGGTAGAGCAAAGATGACGAATGGAAAATGTAACCCAGATCAATTCTATTCTATTTTAAAACCCGTTCCTTAAGACTGCGGTAGGCTGGCCGAACTCGGTCAAAATGATCGCCTAGAGTTCATACTTTGGGAACATGGCCCCTAGGGCCAAAGAACTTTTCAATCGGAAGCATGTCCCGAAATACCGATTTTTAATCTACCAAATCGGATTTTTCAAATTGCCAATTTCGGTATCGCGTGATAGCTCAGTCGAAAGGGAATGAAACGTTATGTAAGAACCTCTAAGGAAACCATAATCCATCAACTTTGACGACAGTTATAGCTGGAGATGTGAACTTTTTTCATAACTTTTGGTAGATCATAACATAAATGCACATGAATATAAGATGACCCCTATTCTTAGATATAGTAAATATATTCTTAGATAAATTCGAGTGCAACGCAATTAAAAAATGATACGTATATTTAAGTAACGCTATAATTCGTCAAAAAAAGTAAAATTTCGCATAATTTGTAAGAAATAAATCTTCGAATATCTCTTGCATGCCTATTCGATCGTCTGGTTTATCGATATCCCCAAAGGATAAACCAAATAGCCGTCGTTGCTAGAGAACGTGTCTGGGGGAAGACCGATATAATCAGGGCATTTCAGTGTTGGCAATTTTTCCGGGTCGCACTCCACTACGAGTGCGCCGGACCGGAAACCGGGTTTTTGTCAATGTGTGCACTGATTAAACCCGGATTCCGGATGCACTGTCGCCGGAAATTCAAACGTTCAATTCATGAAGGATCTGGGCTATTCGTAGGCCCTCTAATTTTGTGGGATCCTCACCACTAAGTTAAAGTTTCCCAACACCCATGAAAATAATTTGAACTGGCGGAAGTGCCCTGATCACGACAAAACGAGCGAGAGAGTGTGTAAAAGAGAGAGAGCGGGCGTGATCAGGCAACTAAGACTGAAACTTTTCGGCTCTACGTTGTTGCAAATATTGATTTTCTATTATTTTCATTATTCCAGTTTAACTGATTAGAACCCGTTCTACTACATTGTTAAATAATATAGAAAGGCATTTTCAAGGGTGTTGGGTAACTTTAATGGGACCATTCCCACTATCATAGTGGGAATTCCCCACTAAGTTTGTGGGATTAATGTTATGTCATTTTTACGATCAATCAATAATATTTTCTTTACGATAATACCCTGTTATTGAACTTAATCATTATTTTTTTAAATTTGATTAGTTCCGCTGTTTGATTCGGCGGCGGTTGATAGATCATTAAAGAGGGAGAAGGGATTTCTAGGCACGAGTGACAGGTTGATTGTATGGTAGATTTTTTCACATTTGCAACTAATGAATGATTAAAAAGGACAACAAATATCAATAGCAAACAATGGAAAAACATGAATCCTTAGCTGGATAAAGAAAGTTTGGCTCCAACAGTTCTGATGTTTTGAGGCATCTCTAGTTCACTTTCTCTCCTGTATTAGGTTGGTCACGAATGACTTCTACTTCCTCTTGGATGTCAAACCCATTCAATCGTTAATTCACTGTATTGACTATAATAATAGTCATCAAGCTAGAAAGGGTTGTCTAGATCTCGAACCCACTAACTTTGTGGTCTAATCACTTTCTCGAATCTTCTCGCTTACATCCCACTAACTTAGCAGATTTTCAACGTTAAAATCCCACTAAGATAGTGGGACCACTATGAATAAGCTCGATCCCACTAAGATAAAATGTCCTTTCTCGATTTTTCTATTTTTCAGCCCACTATTTTAAAATGCAGAGTAGACTACCTGATATCTATTATCGATTTAAAGTTACCCAACAACCATGAAAGAACGTTTATTTCATAATATGCTAAAATGAGGTCCAAGAAGTCAAAATTTAATGATGAAAAAAATCGAAAATCAATATCAGGGGAGATCTGGTTGAGCTCAATTGAGTTCATGCGATCATGCTCAATCTCTCCATTTTACACTCTCTTTCTCGTTTTGGCGTTATCAGGGCACTTCCGCCAATTCTTCAAGAGACCTGCTCGATAAGGTTCGAGGGATCATCTGTCGTGCTGGGGAATCACTAAATCCTATCTGGATTCCCCAAGGGTCCTCATCAGGGTTGGGCGGAAAATGTTTTCCGACCGGAAAATTTTCCGGTTTTTCCGGTACATAACCGGAAAAATTTCCGGTCCGTTTCCGAAATTTTCCGACAATATACGCTAGATATTATGGCCATTTGGAAGAGATTTCGATAGGTAAAGGCATGCTAATTGTTTTGGATTGGAAAATTTCCACTTCCGGTTGTAAGCTACTTTAAAATTGTTTAGCAGATATTTTTTTTCCTATTGGCGTATGGACTTAAGCTTCCCCAATCTGCAATAGTATTCACTGTTTGGTTTCCCGCCGAGACTGATTGATTTTTAGGTTCATTTCGTCTCTGCTTTCAGTTCATATTTTCCGAAGTCTTCCTATGGTTTCAAAAAATGTTCGTCAGCATTTTATAAGCATTTTGGGCACAATGGCACATCTGGAAATTTCCGGAAAATTCCTAAAATCTGAGCCCAAAATTTTTCGAGAAGTTGACTCTAGTGTATACAACCACCATAATATGAAACCAAAAAAATCAAAATTGAACATTGTTTACGTGATGTTGTTTTTTTCCGGGTACGACAATTGCACGACCGGCATTGGATTTTCGCTCGTAAAAGAAGATAAAAACACCTCAGATGTACGTTGGAAAAAATTGAGCGATTAGTTCTGAATTTCAGAAGGTTTTCGCTTTTTTTCCGGTTTTTTGAACCGGAAATTTTCCGTTTCCGGTTTTTTTTCTGGTCACCCATTTCCGCCCACCCCTGGTCCTCATCACTAAATGAGTACATCTGATGATGCTATTGAAACAGATATATTGGCTCCTCGAGTTTTCTGTATCACATCATAATTTTTTAGACATATAAAATTAATTACAACAATTAAAAAATAATTAATAAAGTTAGTTCGTGATAAGAAGTGTAAAGAATATATACCGTATCCATGCTTTTCTTCAGCCCACTAACTTAGAGGGCCTACGAATACCACAGATCCTTACTCGTTCAATTATTATGAAAGATAAATATTGCCTAATATAGGTTCTATTTATGTTTAGTAAATATAAACGCAACTGTGCAAGCGCAATTAGCAAAGAACGAAGGACAAAGAACGCGTGAATCAGCCTCTCAACAAAAAATAATGCGTGTGACACGATGAAAAATACCGTAGTTAACACGATTTCCCGGAGGCAACACGGCATCCTTTTCACGGAGGACAAACCCAAAAAGTGGCCCCGGGGTAGCATACATCCAGCAATGCTTAAGAAAAAATACTCAGTTAGCGCCGTACAAATGTAGTCCCTGCAAACTGTAAGAAAGCACTTGGAATTGCCTGAATTCCGTACCACATTTCAAAAAAAGGTTTTTATTACGGTAGAAATGGGCAGAATTGCTGAAAACTACGGTATTAACTGATTTCACAGCGATACAAATTGCAGCCGTACTTACAAAACCGTGAAATATATTTGAAAAGCAAAGAAACTTATGATACACGCAATGTACTCAACCGCACGCAAAGTGATCCTTGCGAGAACCTTTTTTCTCAACAGGCCCTCCGCAAAAAGTCTGCCGTGCGCACGGCCCCCGGAGCATCGACATAAGGAAAAGGAAAACGTCCGCAGGCATCAAGGAAAAGGCGCGCGTTTTCAAAAAAAGTATAGTCAGAATGTTGTCTGAATCAGTGAAAAGGGGTCTGGTCTCATAACGATCACCCCTAATCTGCACGAATCGAGCTGCAAACTCAGTTTGCGATCAACTAAAACCCTCATTTTCAGGCATTTTTTCTATGTTTAGCGGTAATTCTGCAGCATATTTTTATACAGCTCAAGCAATTTCCTGGACAGCCCCTGGACGTTTTCCCTTTCCTTATGTCGATGCTCCGGGGGCCGTGCGTGCGGCAACACGGCGTATCACGGCACCGCATCATTCTACCCCGAAGGTTGAAGAAAATAATTACAGTAGACGACAAAAAATTCCGCTCGGGTACACGGTTCAGGCAACTTGACAATCAGGCAAAGCGGGAACGTTTGAATGTGGCAGTTGCCCATAAACTACGGTAGGTTTGGGCAATCTGAGCAACCTAAATAACGGTTCTGGTCGACCAAGCTGCGGTTCCGGTCGACCGATCTACGGTTCTGGCTGTGTGTGCTGCTAACCACATTAAATGATAAAAATCACTCCCCTATCACACCCTCATAGTGTGGCGCGACTTTTCCTTCTGCAGTGATACGCCGTGCGGCAATATAAAACTTTCATCTCGTAACGAAAACTACGGTAAGTAATTTCGTCTATTGTGTGGGCGTAGTCGGCCGATGTTCAACACGACCGTTTAAAATGCCGTGTATGATCGAGTCTTACGGAGCGGGTCTCTTAAATGTTAAAATGTATTGCTAACTTTTGAGGTCACCTTTTCTTTTTAGCTTCATAAACTGCTCTGCTATCAGGGATGGATCCAACAGAAGAAGTTGGACCTCCAACACTCTCTCGCGATACCACTTCCTCTTCAACGCAATCATCAACTATTTCCTGAAATGTTTCTCTCACATTAATCACCACCAGTCCCATTTTCAAAACACAAATAATGAATGTACAGGGTCGAAAAATATATATACACGGCCCCCGGAGCATCGACATAAGGAAAGGAAAAACGTCCGGAGGCATTCTCGAGCTGTATCGTAATCTTGCTTGATATTCAGGGTCACAAATTAAATTTGCAGTTCGGATAGTGACAATTCAGGGAATATCGCTACGAGAACCATGCATTTTGCAGCTCGGATAGTGATAAATCAGGCAATCTGACAGTATCTTTTGAAAATTTCCACAATTTTTCCTTGATGCCTGCGAACGTTATATTTTTCCTTATGTCGATGCTCCGGGGGCCGTGTATATAGCAATATTAAAACGTTCCGACAATGCTAGTTGACCACCTAAGCCGCTAAGTCGCTGTGCCGGCCTTTAGTACTTTAATTATTATACTCTTAAAAGTGTTTTAATTTAAATTCTTGCGTTTAATCATCACCACATGTCAGGCCATAGGGATTAAAGGCCATATGCGGCAGGGAAAATATTAGGAAATAGCTTTCTAATTTTTCGTTCCGCTTGTTTAGTCGCGTACTCGGCATGGTGTAGGACATACATTTCGAATCCAATATTATATATGAGTCTGTTTGTCTAAGAATCGAGCAAGGATAGGGACAGCTAAAAAATTCGATTCTCTGTAACAGTGTTTTGGGGTAATAAAAGGTGCTGAAAACGGTGGGCTCATTCATTTTGCTCTCAGAGTCGTCTTTGGCTCCAGAAGTCGTCACGTCGAAAACAGGTTGTCGCGCATGTCGTCTCTCCAGAAAGTCTCCAGAAGAATTTCATGCTGATTACGCCTGTACACTTCATTTTTTCACCAATTATTAAACACGGTGTGACAACCCCCCCCCCCCCCCCCCCCCCCGGAATTACCAGAGTCGACCGGACCATTTTAAAAATATTCATCGTTCCGCAACGGTAAATTAGTTAAAACATTCCGCGCACGAAATTCAAATCATACAAAAAGTTGCCTGAATTACCGTGATATATTCAAAACTAAACGGCAAATTGTAAAGTTCACCTATTGGCAAAGTCCAGAGTGATCTCTTAAACGGAAAACCCTGACATTTTCCCCCAAATAAAGTAACAATTTGAATTTCGCGGGCTTGCCATTTGCTGCATGTTTATCACGCGCCGCGGCACGCATGTCACACCGTGTTAAAATAATTTTTAAAAATTCAACTTTTCGAAGAAACAATTTCGAGACGAGTGAGTTACATGGTTGGAACCGCCGTGACGAGCGGATTCCGAATCCCAATTTTTATCCATTTTCACCTTGCGGTTTTCGAGATTGGAGTGAAAACGTGGAATAAAATCGAGCGAAATCGGGGCTGCTCTCTCGTCTTTCCTCTCGTGCCCCCCCTGCACGGAGAAATTACGCGAACAGAATACCCGTGCAAAACCCCACTGCGTCTCGCCCAAAATACAGTATATTTGGGGAATGTCGCCTAATCGTCGTGACGTCGGCCACCGTGTCCCGTTTACCGCACATTAGCGTGAAATTGTCGATTTTCGGGGTAGGATAATTCAAATTCAAATTTTTGGAATTTTGCCAATAACTATTGCGAAATTTAGGACGCTTCGCAAGGGTTGTTTACCGATTTAGGGGGTTGGTTTTAAAGTTTTATCTTTATATGTTCGTTCTTTTTTTTGTTTTGTTAAAAGCTTCAGGCTGATTCTGTGGGACGGAGGCCAAATTGGCTCATTACTCATTACTAGTGGTCCACTTCGAAAGCTTTGGGCCGAAGGCCGGGTAAATGCATGTATTTTCAGTGTAAATGCATGCATCAGGTTCGTTTTACGATTGAATTGACGAAATATAAACAAAATAAATATTCCCGCAATTTTTTTATTTTAAAAACCCTTAAAATGCAATGAAGTATTACTGTAATATCAGGGAAAATATTTGAATTTCCTACAAAAACCCTGAGTGGCGAGAGCATCAGACGGCACGGTGAAATTACGCGAACAGAACTTACTTTACTTAGTTACTTAGTAGATCCATCTTCAACGGGCTATGCCGCGTGGATCACAGTTCCGCCAGTCTTCTCTATCGTGTGCTCGAGTAGTCCAATGGCGGTATGGCACTCTTGTTGCGGACGACCTCGTACTCCGTCCGACTCTGTAGGGCATCTTGGCGTACTCCTCGATTGAGTCTCTCCATCTGGCGGGTGGCCTCCCCGGAGGCCGAGTGAGATCGGGAGGAGGGAACCACTGGGTGACTCGTGTAGACCATCTGTCATCGTCTCGCCGAAGTACATGTCCAGCCCATCGATGCTTGGCTCTCCTGATGTAATCGATAGGGTCAGCGAGCAGGGAGATACGACGGACGTCATCGGAGCTCTGCTTGGCTTGTCTCATCGAGTAGAGAGACGTTCCGATGAGCGACCTCTCGAGTGCTCGATGCGTGGTCTGGATGAAAGAGATGGCTGTACTCGTGAGAGGCCATGTCTCCGCAGCGTAGCAGAGGGCTGGAAGGACGTGCGAGTCGAAGAGGTGGGCACGGATCTTCGGATCTTGGAGATGCGCGGTGAATTCTCGGATACTCCCATATGCAGCCCATGCAGCGCGTTTCCTCCTTCTCAGCCCCGTCATGATCGAGCCGTCGCATCGGAGTTCTCTTCCGAGGTAGACGTAGGCGTCAGTCTCCTCCAGTGGGTCTCCGTGCAGGGTGATGGCAGGGCCAGGACACCACGCGTTCTTCATGAGCTGGGTCTTCTTCCGGTTGATTGAGAGGCCGATTCTCGCTCCTGCTTCGTCTAGCTTCTCGAGCATCCTCTGAAGGGCAGTGGTGTCTCGCCCCAGTAGCACGATGTCATCGGCGAATCGGAGATGGGACAACCACTTCCCGTTGATGCAGATTCCCTCCTCGTCCCAATCCAATCCTCTCATGCAGTATTGGAGAGCCGCAGTGAAGAGTTTGGGTGAGATTGTGTCTCCTTGGCGTACACCTTTCCCTATCGGCACTCTGATCGGTCGCTCAAACGGCTTCAACAGAGTGTAGCAGTCAGTGTTGAGCGAGTCGAGGCACTGCACGTAGGAGGGGTCGATGTAAGAGCGAACAGAACACCCGTGCAAAACTCCTCTGCGTCTCGCGCAAAATACAGTATATTTGGGGAATGTCGCCTAATTATCGTGACGTCGGCCACAGTTTCCCCGTTTACCGCACATTAGCGTGAAATTGTTGATTTTCGTAGTAGGATATTTAGATTACAAATTTTTGGAACTTTGCCAAGGATATTTCGTAATTTTTTACAGATTTACAAGGTTGATTTTATAGTTTTTATCGTTATATTTTAGTTCTTTTTCGTTTGTTAATAGCTTCAGGCTTATACTGTGGGCCGGAGTCCAAGATGGTTGCTTAAGAATGCTTTGGGCCATAGGCCAAGATTGATGATCTACCTTGAAAGAAAGCTTTGGGCCGAAGGCCGGTTAAATGCATGCATTCTTCAAGGATAAATGCATGCATCAGGTTCGTTAACTTCTTTTATCCCTAATTTTATTCCCATCTGATAAACTTATTTATAATTACGTTGTGATGTCGGTGTTAGTCATGAGCAGTGTATGGTGGTCCGTCACATCTTCACATCTGACTGTCTTGTGCGCGTACATAATCTCCTCATCGTCGTGGTCATCCATTGCCCGATCAGCATGACAAGGCACGAATTGAGGGCGTTCACTCGACTTTTCACTGTTCCTGGACTCGTTTTCGTGATAACCTCGTCTCCGCCAATTCCCGAGACAAATAGGATCAACTCCAAACTAGGCGAGTTGATTGTTTAACTGATGGTCTTCGTATCCGCTTTCGCTCTCGAGATCTTCCACTTCGCAGCCTCCAGTTGGGTAAGTGTATCGGTTTTTCGAAGTAGTACACTGGTCTTCAACTGCCCCTTCTCCTTTTCGCATGCATGTAGGTGAGAGCGCAGTTCTCTTTCGAAAGCTTTTTATAGTCGTCGATGAACCATGGCCTATTATTCTGTATAATTCTATTCTCTGTTGAATAAATTAATCGTGCTAATTCCCTCGTACACATTATACATCACAAGTAAAACTAATCATTTTTTGTTTGTATGTTCATGAACGAAGTGTTTCAGAGTATATATGGAATATTCATTCATAATAATTATGAATTATTACATCAGAATAGCGAAATTACCAAAATATTAAAATCATAACTATTCCCGCGATTTTTTAATTAAAAAATCAGGCAAATGCAATAAAATATTACTGTAATATCAGGGAAATTTTTTGAAAATCCTACAAAAATCAGGGTGGCGAGAGTATCAGACGGCGAGAGTTTCGTGTCCAAACTGGCGTGGTGTACTGAGATTTTTCCCTTAACGAGTTTCACCGTGCCATGGCCCTCTCGCATCACTACACTCTCTCGCCTCTTCCTCGCTAGGGAAGAGGGGAGAGTAGATTGCGGGATCGTTTGCCACCGTTCTCGACTCACATTTTCACTCCAATCTCGAAAACCGCAAGGTGAAAATGGATAAAAATTGGGGTTCGGAATCCGATCGCCACGGCGGTTCCAACCATATAACTCACTCGTCTCGAAATTGCGTTTTCGAAAAGTTGAATTTTTAAAAATTATCAGGTTGTGAAAAAAGTACTTGTAGATTTTAAAATTTCCGATTCTGAGATACCCCGTCCTTTGTCGAATACTGAATATCATATTGATGTGTATACTCGTTGAGTCGTTGACTCTTTCCATCGCGCATTGGTTGAAGCCTATCCAATTGGTATTGAGACCACAGTTTCACACCAAAATCACACTAACAAAAATTTTGCTTTGTAAGTTTTGGCCTAGCTTTCCATGGAGAGCTATGATAGGACAACTATTATGCCACAGCCGAAAAATACGACATACGGATATCACAATGCAACATTTGAATCTGATCCGCTGAGAAAGGTCTGTCAGAAAATTCACTCGTTTATGAACTTGACCAAGACAGAAGTCAGCATGAACACTTGTCTTTACCGTGTATCCGTAACAATGTATGTATCGATCTCAATTGTAGTAATACGGGAAGTTCCTTATATTGTTAACTTAAAATTGTAGTTATGTGAGCATACGATATGTTTACCAAAACATATAGCATTCATCATCCCGACATTGAAATTTGAACATCGAAATTTCAATATTTCGAAATACCATGTTTCCTTAACTTTTGTGGTTAACTGTTAAAGCTACTCTTTATATGAGTGACTATCTGAGAGAACCGAGCAATATCACCTATAGGCCGTACAGCGAAAAATAGTGCTGATTTTAAAATCTCTCTAGGGGTAACTTTTCACGTAGAGTTCGAAAATCGAAAAAAAAACCTTAGAAAGCCGTATCTCTGACCCCTGAGTTTCTGTGGGGCACCTCATCGCTGTGGGGCACCTCATAGGATCATTCAGACAGTCTTCTAAATAAGTGCTCTTCTAAGGTACACTATAGTGCTGCACATTGACGAGAAACATTTGAACTCACTCCTTTTCTACATATTGAAAACATAGATTTTCAGTATTGTTGAATATAGTTCAACAAAGCCAAAATTTCGACTTTTAGTTTAGGACTAATGATTAAATTTTCTCAAAAGGGAGCTATCCCCTAACTTATCCCAGCCGAATGATGATATATGAGTGACTATCTGAGAGAACTGACCATAGGCCGTACAGCGAAAAATAAAGTGGTGATTTTAAGATCTCTCTAGGGGTAACTTTTCACGTAGAGTTCGAAAATCTACCTTAGAAAGCCGTATCTCTGACCCCTGAGTTTTTGTGGCGCACCTCAACGCTGAGGTCGGTTTTTGTAAATCGTGAACGGTTGATCCAAACCTCATACATAGATAGTAATTCTAAAAGAACTCGACGAGATAAGCAGTTTTACTGTTGGAAGTGAAAAGCGAGCTCATCTGCGAAAAAAGTTGTGGCTCTTTTAAATTTCAAAATTTATATCCTGAAAAAGATTTTCAATGTGTGTCATTTTAATTAAGATTATTAGATTCCTCGTGAAAAGTTACCCCTGGAACCAACTTTTAGTGAAAAAAATCGTGACCCATAGGGGTCTCCTAAATCAAAGAAAAGGAAAGGTGGTTCCCTTTTCGCAGATATGCGAAATTTTAAGCCGAGCAACAGCGAAATCCGATCAACTATATGCAGTATCAACTATATGCAGTACTACAATACTAAGGTAGGGTAAAAATATAACACAGGAAAAACGGACATAATCTCAATTCGAGAAAATTCGATTTTCTAAACTTCGATTTTTTGCATGTTTAGGCTCATATATCTTTTCCATTTCAATATAAATTCCCAAATTTTCCAGGTAATTCTAGTATCACAGAGGGACATAAGTCGGAAAATATACAAAGTTGGGTCATCACCTATAAGGAAGGTTGTCATATTTGTCCTTAAATATGCAAAATTTAGAGCATCGGAAAAGAGCAAAATTAAATTGTAAGCGCTGTTGTGTGCAATTCTACTAAATTATATTTTTATGGCACTTTTCCAAACAAAATTACTAACGTTTTATGTAATACTGCGAAATAAGAGTCGTTTTTTAAGCAATTTAGATTTTCAGGTGTGAAAAAATGATATTTTTTAGATTAAGGGGATGTGCAATTTCACAATTCAATTATAGTTCGCCTATGTTGAAAAAGTATTTTAATGCATAAATTCATTGTCTTCGAAATTTTGTTTGTTAGCATTAAAAACATACTTTTTCCAGCCCTGTGGTGCATATTCAAGGACAAATATGACAACCTTCCTTATAGGTGATGACCCAACTTTGTATATTTTCTGACTTACATCCCTCTGTGATAATAGAATTACCTAGAAAATTGGGAATTCGTATCGAAATGGAAAAGATATATGAGCATAAACACGCAAAAAATCGAAGTTAAGAAAATCGAATTTTCTCGAATTGAGATTATGGCCGTTTTTCCTGTGTTATATTTTTACCCTACCTTAGTATTGTTAGAAACTGCATATAGTTGATCGGATTTCGCTGTTGCTCGGCTTAAAATTTCGCATATCTGCGAAAAGGGAACCACCTTTCCTTTTCTTTGATTTAGGAGACCCCTATGGGTCACGATTTTTTTCACTAAAAGTTGGTTCCAGGTGTAACTTTTCACGAGGAATCTAATAATCTTAATTAAAATGACACACATTGAAAAACTTTTTCAGGATATAAATTTTGAAATTTAAAAGAGCCACAACCTTTTTCGCAGATGAGCTCGCTTTTCACTTCCAACAGTAAAACTGCTTATCTCGTCGAGTTCTTTTAGAATTACTATCTATGTATGAGGTTTGGATCAACCGTTCACGATTTACAAAAACCGACCTCAGCGTTGAGGTGCGCCACAGAAACTCAGGGGTCAGAGATACGGCTTTCTAAGGTAGATTTTCGAACTCTACGTGAAAAGTTACCCCTAGAGAGATCTTAAAATCACCACTTTATTTTTCGCTGTACGGCCTATGGACAGTTCTCTCAGATAGTCACTCATATATCAGCATTCGGCTGGGATAAGTTAGGGGATAGCTCCCTTTTGAGAAAATTTAATCATTAGTCCTAAACTAAAAGTCGAAATTTTGGCTTTGTTGAACTATATTCAACAATACTGAAAATCTATGTTTTCAATATGTAGAAAAGGAGTGAGTTCAAATGTTTCTCGTCAATGTGCAGCACTATAGTGTACCTTAGAAGAGCACTTATTTAGAAGACTGTCTGAATGATCCTCGACGCAGGAAATATTATCACTTGATACGTCTTTCCCAGGCAAGAGCTGAATTCCATATTCTACAACTTGTGCTATGCTGAGCCAGGATCGGCCTTAGACATATTTTTCGAAAGAACTCTCAATGGGCTTCTCACTACACTATATGATAATGTACAGCCATATTTCCCCATAAAATACGAGAAGCGGAAAATATTTTTAGAAAAGTGTGAAAATATAAGATTACATAAAACTTGGATTTTCCGGAAATCCAAAAGGCGTGATGTGATTCGAACATATGCATATATTGACCAAGTAACCGCCTACTATGTGCTATCAAGTAAGCTTGAGATCTTAAACAAAAAGAATTTTAGGAGTACTCAAAAATCATGAAATTAGCGTAATTTTAGCACTTTCCGGAGATGCGACATGCGCGAAAACCTGTTTCGACGTGACGAATTTTCGAGCCAATGACGACTCTGAGAGCAAAATGAATGAGCCCACCTTTTCAGCACCTTCGATTATCCCAAAAACACATCCAAAAACATATATATATATTGCATCTTTGACCTGATTTGATGCGATATAGGTCTCGCAAGAACCGATGTTTTTGTGGTTTTTGAATCCGCGTTCTATTCATAGTATTGCTAGGAACATGAAAATTCGTTTCCTGGGTTACTTTTTCATTCTCCACACCATGAAATAAATATCATTTTCCTATAGTTATGTCTTCATGGATACTCTGAACGAATCTTGGTCCAAAGCTCCAAAGTGCATTAAGCCGCTTAGCATGGATAAAGTACACACCGTCAAATGGCCAAAATCCTATTTTTTTGTGGAAATCGATTATTGGCTTTTTGAGAAATCATCATTTGAAGTTTTGACAAGATCTCTGGTTACTCTCATCACGCAGATTCCGTTTGAGAGAGGGAACAAAGTACCTCTACCTTCCTATTCGGATGTCGCCTCTTTGGCTCAATCGGGTAAGCATTAGGGTGTGGATGTTCTGTCGCGGGTTCGATCCCCATCTGTGGAATTTATTTTGCTTCGTTTCCAAGCTCACCCTGCGGTCTCTAACTCGCTTACTCTTTTGCTTTTTTTAAGACTTACACATGATTTTTTTCTCTTTTTATCATTCTCTTTTTTTAAGAATAGTTTGATCGAATGTATTTGTTTCGAGTGCCTTGTTATGAACAAAAGGCTGAATGCCAAAATATTATGATCTTGCGAATCATAAGTAAGTCAGATTTTTTCAAGTGGTTCTTGGAGTAGTATCATGTTAAGACTGATAATATTCCCCCCCCCCCCCTCTCCGTTCTCATTGATTGGAACTTTCTTAAAAGCTTTCGAAACAAATAAATTCGATCAAATTATTCAGAAAAAAGAGAATGATAAAAAGAGAAAAAAGTCATGTGAAACTCTTAAAAAAAGCAAAAGAGTACGCGAGTTAGAGACCGCAGGGTGAGCTTGGAAACGAAGCAAAATAAATTCCACAGATGGGGATCAAACCCGCGACAGCACATCCACAGCCTAATGCTTACCCGATTGAGCCAAAAAGGCGACGTGCGGAGAGGAAGGTAGAGGTACTTTGTTCCCTCTCTCAAAAGGAAAATGAGAGTAACCAGAGATCTTGTCAAAACTTCAAATGATGATTTCTCAAAAAGCCAATAATCGATTTCCACAAAAATTGGGTTTTGGCCATTTGACGGTGTGTACTTAATCCATGCTAAGCGGCTTAATGCACTTTTGAGCTTTAGACCAAGATTCGTTCAGAGTATCCATGAAGACATAGCTATAGGAAAATGATATTTATTTCATCGTATAGAGAACGAAAAAGTAACGGGAAACGAATTTTCATGTTCCTAGCGTTACTATGAATTGAACGCGGTTTCAAAAACCACAAAAAAAATCGGTTCTGGCGAGACCTATATCGCACCAAATAAGGTCAAAGATGCAAAATGAAGTTGACCATCGTCATCAGCATGTAAAACTATCCCGGAAACCAAGTTTTCGAAAAATCGCTGCTTCCACGTTTGTCCGAACCTTACAAGTACGGTGTCATATAGCGAGCATCGGTATTTTTACGATATTTTACTCTCTAAAGCTATTTACGTAATAAATAGCACTTACCGGTTTCGTGATAAGTAATTCATGTTTAATGTATACGACTTGTTCTTTGCCGTGCTCTTCCACATCATCTTCCTCTTTGAATTCTCGGGCAGCTCTTTCTTCCAGTTTTTTCTGCCTTCTTTGCTCTTTTTGATACCTCTTGCTCTTCTTGATTTCGAAATTATCATCGGCTCCTGAAAAAAAGGGGGGTTTCCACAGTTCACAACACCTATTTTAAAAATGATAGGCATACTGGATTCTCGTGGCCGTTGCTCACCTTCTTCATCATCGAAAGAAAGAATGGCTTTAGATGTGGGTGCTTCAATCACAGCTTTCGATGCATCCACGTGGTCAAGGCAATCGGAATTTTCATATTCGGAAGAGATTACTCGTTGTCGAGCATTTCCTTTTACTTTAGGCTTTCGGAACATTATCTGAACATTATAATTTTACGCATTCGAAATATTTTGACACATAAATCTCAAATAGTACATCGACGACTGTTATAGCAAAACTAAGCAGCATAATACAACAAAACATCGAATGGGGGTATAAGACTTGTGAAAGTAATACACCATAAACGTCTGAAAAAAATACCGAGCATCCGCACTGCGCAGCTAGCTGCGGATTCCCGAGCTCGGTACTTTATGCTCGAGCCTCAGAGGGACCTCCGAACCGGAAAATAAAAATGAAAGCCGGGGAAAATTCTCTGCAATTTCTCATGTTTCCTAATAGCCCGCGAACTCAAATTTTCCATTTTCGTTTGGCATCAGATAGGGACGGAGGCGATGTCAATGAACTATATCAATAAATTATGATTTTGTTACCAATGGATAGCTCATGATGTCGAGTTTTCACAAATATAATTAGTTTTTTATAAAAATAAATCGCTAAGCAGCAAATCAATGAACTATACCAATAAATTATGATTTTGTTACCAATGGATAGCTCACGATGTCGAGTTTTCTCAAATATAATTAGTTTTTCATAAAAATAAATAACAAAGCTAGGGAGAGCAGACTATGTCACTTTCAGATTTCAAGGCGACAGTACCCAGCGACATTTCCACGCACACAACTGCTCACATCAGTTTACGATTGATATATTTCATCCCGGAATTTCGAAGTTGTTGTGATTGTTTTTCCGCTTTTTGTTTTGATAAAAATTGTTTTTTTTTGATTTTCTGAGTCTGACAGAGGTCAATCAGTTTCCCCCTTGTAGGATTCTGCTGTGAAGGCGCACATATTCCACATAATTGCTTGTTTGAGATTTTTTTAAATATTCGACCCCTGTTTCACGATCAATTTTCCGTTATTTCTGGTTTTGCCGATCAATATTTCGTTTTTATTGGGAAGCACACGTTAGCGCTCCTCAGAAATGCATTCTGTCGACCTTCTAGAGTATAGTCATGCTAGCGACGGCTAGTGGCGTCCGTTCGGAGCTGAAATATACCGTTTTGTTTGCCGAAAACTCGCGATTTTCCGTTATTTCTGGTTTTGCCGATCAATATTTCGTTTTTATTGAGAAGCACACGTTAGCGCTCCTCAGAAATGCATTCTGTCGACCTTCTAGAGTATAGTCATGCTAGCGACGGCTAGTGGCGTCCGTTCGGAGCTGAAATATACCGTTTTGTTTGCCGAAAACTCGCGATTTTCCGTTATTTCTGGTTCTGAGAGCCTGTTTAGAGTACCTCAAGATCGTCTTCTCCCAGTCTCTACCCGGAGGGGAATACAGTAACCCGACCTCTGAAATTGACCAGTGCATTCAGTCCGCTCCCACAACCAACCGCGCCGTTGAATCTGGTTTCGCTTTCATGGATTGTCTCTATCGCAGGGCACCTTTCATGTCTTTCCATAGGCGTGAAGCTGTAACCAGCTTCCGCCTGAATCATGTAGGTGCCTGGTTAGATGGAAAGAATGTGGGAGAACGAACCAAACTCCTCGAGAGAGCGATAGAGAGACGAAAAGAGATTGTCCATGAGGAGCGAGACAAGAGGGAACAGCTCGGGAAAGTGGTGGTAGAACGGATGGAACAGCGGGCGATTGATGAGAGGGTAAACGCAGCAAAGGCAGATGCTCGGAAGAACAAGATCACCCAGGAGCTTGGAGGAATAGGCCTTCTATCAAACTCCGTCGATATCGACAGTGCGATTTTCGGACTGGCCGATTCGAGAGCATTGACACTGATCAAAGCTCAGCTCCGCTTCCGCAAGAAGTTCCTCTCGGAGACCGCCCCTCACCCCAGTCTCTTTAGGTTCAGCGAGGGAGGGGTAGTTCACAAGCTTCATATTCTGGTCGAAAACCTGAAAGAACTGTGTGCCGCCCATGCCATTGCAGGTGCTGAAGAGGAGGCCGGCTTCCACGCTTCCCTTCTCGGCCGCATCTGCCACCTGGGGTCTGACGTCCTGCTTCCCGACGGCACTCTTCTCACTGGCGACCACAACATCACAGGACTCTATCACGGTACGCCTACAGTATCGCCTAGTAGTAATCACGGGTTACGGTAGCAAGATTCACTATCTGGATTACGGTACCTTATTTTAGACGATAACCGACAGCTCATCATCACTCTGGAGGGATCTTCCGGCGCCTTCATCTTCGATCGCGACATCTTTGAAGAGCTCCTTCACGACGGAGTCTTCGTCCTCTCCTCCCCTTAGATCCCACCCTCTAGTCATTCTAAGGTTCAGTACTTGCGCTGTTCCTTCTTCATCCTAGCTCCCTTTTTTCCTGTATGTTTACCCCAGTCTCTACAATCATGCCGGCGACCCCGAGGTGACTGACAGAGCAAGGGGCTCTCTCTTCTAGTTCTCTTTCGTTGTTATTCCCGAGTTGGCATTAAATCTCAGTGATAAACTATTTTCCCGGTCTATGATTCCCAGAATGATATTTATATCAATACGAAAACATATTATGATATAATTTTAATTTAAAAATGAAGAAAAATAAATATTGAAAAATGTGAAAATAAAAAGTCAGTTGCTGATTAGGTCAGTGGTGGCATGGGGAGGGGTACGGTACCTTAGCCTCGGCGTTGATTTTGTTAATTCGCATAATTAAGTTATTTCGCAAAATTTTTAATTTTTTGTTGTCGAAATCGTATCGGCAGCTCATAAACCATCGGATTCTATGCGCATTTTATTTTAGAAGCATTTTGAAGAAACCCGCCTGCTCTCCCTAAACAAAGCAACAAAATTCGACGGAAGATAAGAAAGATGTGCGAACTGTTTTCGTTAGCCAGTCTTGCTGGAGCGCGTCGTGGGTCAGACTTTAACTGAGATTGCGAACTGATTTTTTAAAGATTATTATTTTTTCAATGCAGTGCTTTCCCCATGAATAAATATTCCAAATCTTTTCGTTATGCATAACTCGTCGAGATTATTTTTCACATGTCAAGTGCATATTAAACGAATAACTTAGCAATTTAGAGTCAAGAATTGTAGAGTTTATCTACGATTGACAAGATTATTGCACAGAAATTGAAGCAACACAAAGCACCTAGTTGAAGTAGTAGAGAGGCTTTCTATGATTCACAACAGGAATGGAATTAATCATAAGGAATGAGATGACACAAAGGACAATTGCAGTAATAGAAATTAGTACGAAGAAAGTATACTTCTTCTTCTTTGGAATGGAATGACCGACATGACGGGGCTCTGATTGTCCGCGAAATGAAGAAGGACGGGATAGTTGGGATGCACCTTCTCCACCCACTATCTTCTCTACGGTTCTCCTCATGCTTGATACTCCCATCGCTGGCGTCTTCTTAGCAATCAGCGTCTGAAATACAAAGACTGCATGTTGAGAGACATTCCTAGAATTATATATGCAATAATTTCTTTTAGTATTATTCAGTCATGTAAGGAATTATGAAAGGACATGAAAGATGGCTGTTTTTAATTTAAACGGATTTACTCTTGCTAATGTATCGAATCAAAATCGTGTTACTGCGCTTCCTGCCACCTCCGTTCAAACAAATCTTAGCGAATGAATATAAACTGCGCCTTAAAGTTACCGGACGAGGACAAAATTGACCCCCTATTTTTTGTCCTCCATCGAATAGCCGATGGCTGACTTAGTTGAGCATGAATAAACAAAAATGCTAAAAATCAATAATAGCCTCAAGGGAAAGCAGGAAATTATCCGCGCTCTCTCACTTTTGCATACTCTCTCGTACACGCGACCAGATCAGGGTCAGATCAGGGTTTCGTCCTCGTCCGGTAACTTTAACGAAGAATCGACAACACTCTCAATAGAACTAGAGGAATCTATATCGCACTGCACTCCAACCGACTTACTTTTCACCTCAAAGAAACTACTAAGTTCAAGTCATTCAGAGTAAAATTGATCGCGTTCATTCGCTCCCTTCTTAATCACAGTATCTTCTCTCTTAATCAACGAAGCAATAAACCTGCGCAACGCCTGAATGGGTGCTACGAAACTTGCGCCTTCTAGAATTTCAGAAAGTCTACTGACAATGGTTGGATAACCGATGTTAGATCGCATTTCAATTGAAAATCAACTAGAACTATTGCCTTTCAAAAGTACGGTAGCGAGTTCGCAGGTAGGAGCCCGAAAAAGCGTACTAGAAAATTCGCGCCTCCGTCCCTAGCATCAGATCATTCGAATTAGGGAGGGCAACGGTGTTTACGAATGAGCAAAACAATTCACAAATTGGTGTGCAAATGGAAGCTTATCCTACTCCATTTCGACTTTTCACTTTGCTTTATTAAAATTAATATTAAAATATCAAGAAAACAATAATGAAAGAAAGCCAAATTGGCGACGCTTTGAGTTCAAGTAGAGCGCATCACAAGTGACTTGTAAAATTTTAAAAAATCATACAATGCATCTAGGGAGCACCATCTGCAAATTAAAAAAGCTTAAAACCGGGAAAAGGTTGTGAAAAGAGCGGTTTCCTAATCGCCCGCGAGTTCAAATCAACTTTGCAAAATGGTGTCCTGAAGATATTTAAGCTGAAAATATGTGCCCCCCTGCAAATTTCAGTTATATTAATGAAAAATTCGGAATACGCATATTAAAAAAATTAAAAAGGAAACTGTGGCGGCGAACATTTTTTTCTTCTTGGTTAAAATACCATCTCAACAGTTTTAATTATCCAGTAACCTATCTACGCTGTGCCCCTTTCCATTGTAGTGTTTCGATTGTTCTTTGTGTCCTAATAAATAACTTTTCAAAGAATTGAGAGAATCCGTGGGGGCGAAAACTGTTTTCGGCATGTGAGAAAGGAGGAGTAATATTTTAGAGGTTACGGTAGTTTTTCAAATGTTTATGTGGAGTACTGTAATTTTCATTATCGACTGTATTTCGGCAACCAAGTTTCATCGCAGCTATGAGCTGCAATACTTTTGTGAAAATATATTTATAATATTTTTGTGTATTTGTCTGTCCTTTTAGTTGTGGTGGAACAAGTAGTTCCCCACTACGGTAGGCCAAACTACAATGTGGTCTAAACTGAAACCCTCTCACTCAATAACATCTCCCCTTGTTCCCTCAATCCTCTAATCCTATTCTTCCCCTCAGATTACTTCTCTCTCGCCACGTCAACAACTCATTTGCCTGTCCACTCTCGCCTATATAAAGAAGAGGAAATCCCCCCTCCTCGGCTTGCCTCGGCTTGTCCCGGTCATTCGAAGAGACCATGTCTGACCCTTGTGGTTCCTCTCACTAGTGCTCGAGAGAGTACGATAAAGAGTGATGCCACTATATACTGTACATACTGCACCATAAAACAACTCTTTTTGTGTATTTTATCATGCCAGATGACTTCAATTCGTCGTGATAGTGATGGTAGAGAGGTGATACTCTTCTATTCGAAAGAGTCCATCTTCTCGAACCATTATCCCACGGACGTGTCGGACGACGCACGTGTTTAAAAACGCGCTAGAGTCGCGACGCACCATAATTGGTTACGGTAGTTTTGGGCAAAGTTTGATTTCGAAGGCTACTCTGGTGCGGGCGCACAAGTTGTAAACAAGTGAAAAAACAAGTATAGGACAGGTCTGGGGACAAGTTGTATTTCTGTTCAAAATTTATGCTTTTACAAGTTGTAAACAAGTATCTTCGAGCTGCGGGATCCGCCCGCCGGTAACAACAATTATGAATTAGCTTCTAAGAACGGATCAACAAATGAAAATCAGAGCTTCTAAAGGCTACTAACATAGCTAGTTATGAATGTGCATATTATAATACAATATGGGACTACCACTTGCTCTTAGGAACAATTCTTCTGAACTAGAAACCATTTTGCGTCACACCATCAGTTTCAATGCCTATGCCACTCATAACTGACTCATTTTCCTCCTTCATTTCTTCCTCCATTGTTACTCTCTCTTCACTATCTTCTCTTTCTTCATCTTCATTTTCCATAATTTCATTTTCTTCTATTGTTTCCTTCTTCGGGATGAGGTATCGATCATTCCTTAAATTATAATTATTTTTACAAAGATTATAGCCCTTTAATTGCTTCAATAGTAGAAAAAAAAGGTCAATGCAGTAAGAAGAGAGTTTTAGGTGCGCCCAAACGGACTACCGTAGCGAAGAGAGAAACAGAGCCAGACTACAAACTACAATTGAATTTCGTTTTCGCTTCTCACGTGAATTCGCTGGCTGCACTTTGTTTTTGCGTACGAATCTGCAATTACTGCGCTTGGAGCAGCGACGACGTCACCGTTGAGCGCTATCAGAGAAGTCTTTCTTCCCATTACTTACTGGGTTTGACTTTAGGTTAGCTGGTTATCGAATAGCGATAGGATTTTCTATATTTTCGGTGTTCTTTATCACGAGGGCTCATTGCTCTCCAAAAATTTGGTAAAAAATACTTTTTAATGCTCATTAGGATGGGTTTCTCGTAGCACCACATTAATGTTTGGACTACACGAGTCAGAGAAGGGTGGAGAGAGAGAGAGAGGATATCTGCCGAGAGCTCGCTCTAGAGTCACCGGGTTAAAGATCACTAACAGAAGCGAGAGAGAGAGGGGGGGTGTGTAGTGTATCATCGTCTCTGGTAATGCCGTACTAATAGTACTGCTAATACTTCTACTAAAACGCTACTAGTTAGTAAATTATTAGTAGAACTATTAGCAGTACTATTAGTAAAAGATTTGGAATTAGCAGTACTATTAGTAGAGACCACCCTCCCTCCCCTCTGGATTACTGTAGGTTATTAGCAGTACTATTAGTAGAGACCCCCCTCCCCCCCCTTCGCACCCTTCCCTTTGCTCAGGTTCACAGCGTGATTCGTAAGCATCATAATTTATCATAAAAAGAAATACAAATTTAATTACAATTTAGCTCAAGTACAAAATAACGCTCGCGATAGAATTTTCAAATAATTAATAGCGTGGATCTAATTTAAAACAACAATGTTACAATTGAAATTTACGAATTATAACGAATGAGAAATTGCCTTCGTTTTCATCACCTTCAATTGCCCCAAAACTCATTGTTTCGTGAAATCGAGTTTTTTTGCTGTCCCGACCTTTGGTCGAAACTTAGGCGAACGTCCTCATATCAGTGCCAATCAATAAAGAATAAATTACACTTACCGGCGATTTATTGATCCAATAAAATTCCAAGCAATATTAACAAATAACTTTCTTCGTCTCATCATAATAAATTCGAACTCACCTGAAACGGTACTATTCACCTATTTACTCGAGTTCTATAGCAATCATTATAAAACAATCATACCTGACTTTGATTAACTCCTTATAAAATAAACATTTGAGCATTATAAACTGCGCAATGTAACTAACCTTACCACGCATTGAGCAATTGGGTCTTACTCCAGTAAATGAGTCAAAAAACAAACAGTAATTAAACAAAAGTAAAGCGAAAATCGATAGTTGAAAACAAACAAAACAAACGCGTTTGGACGTTCGGGAGTGTGGATTGCCAAACCCCGCCGAGGTGCGCTACGGTAATAACGCACACTCGATATCGCAAACTGCGAGGATATTAGCAGTACTATTAGGAGGCGTTTTAGTAGTACTATTAGTACAGTCTCACCCCCCTTCCCTTGCCTCCCGATATTAGCAGTACTATTAGGAAAGGGGCGTGGCACCCCCATTTATTAGCAGTACTATTAGTACGGCATTACCAGAGGTGTGACCGGCGACTTAAAGCATTGCTCGCCTAAGTAAAAGGTTTTGTGACTATTGAAGTCGGCTTTGAGCCCTCGTGAAAATTAGAACGATTTGTACTTTTTCGAAGGCTGACAGGGGAAGGGGAAATAAAGCAAGAGTGCAATTGATAATTTCTATTAGGTAGTTTAAACTATTGTGAATGAGATACTTTGTGAACATATTTATGTGTGTATATGGTGGACTTACTTCTTGAAGGTGATTCCACTATTAGTAACTAGTTCATTGAGTGCTTGTTTCCTGGACTTTGGGGAAGGTCCAGCTGCCTGAAAATTCTTATATTTGCGTATGTCAATTAAGTTACTACGGGTTTACCTTCTCAGATTTAGCGAGAATTTTCGATTCGGGCTGTTTTACATATGATTTCTTCTTTCGAGAGAGCAATTGAGGATTGTTTTCGTAACGTCGAACGTCGGTGCTGCATATTTTACGTTTCGATAGGAAAGTGCATGCTTGCTAGAAGGTTTAAATGACGTACAAGTATCCGGTGCATTGCTTTGTGATAATGTCCTCGAGTTGAACAGCAACTAGCTTATAATCTTCAGGCGACATTCCGGCTGCATCAACAATTAGCTCTGGAATTTTTTTTCGTACTACGTAACCTATCGTATAAACAAACGCTTCAGGCCAGTGCGGAAAGCCCTAGGCAGTTCTGTATATTTCTTGGATCCATCAGTTCCACTTAGTTTGTTTGCAATTTCGGGGCGACAATCGAAAACCTAAATATGGGGTGGTGTTTTGTTAGTTTTTCCTATTTATCGAAATACTTTGTGGAGAGTTCCTCTAACCAGTCTATTGAAACCACTCGAGGCGCTAAAATTTGCCGCTCTATACATTCCCGATTGCCTTGCTTCTGCTGCGATGTCTACCGAACAATCGCTCATGGGAATTTTTACGTCAATTTTGACGTCGTTGAGATTAGAAATATTCAAATGGAAGTCCAATCCTGCTGACTGAAATAGCATTCGTAGGTTCCAAAAGGATAATATGCTCCGCATTGCTAAACTGTGCAATGGTTTTAAAAAAGTACCTTAACGGCCTGAGAAGCAACCAAAGATCGCATTTTCTGACGAGTCTCTATCTCGGTTCGCGAGTACAGTTGTATTATGTTGCGTCTAAAATGTGCACTTAATTCAATTCTGATTAATTGTATGCATGAAAATTTTACTGGTTTAATACGTACCAGAATTTTTTGGCCAATGCGATCGATCATTCCCATTAGCTGTTTCTCCTCAGTAAGTACAGCTAAATCAAAATATCAAGTAATCATGAAATCAGTACAGAGATTGTTAGATTTTTTTCAAAAATCGTTTTCATAATTTTTTCAGACGGCTTTGCGCTTCCACCAATCAGTGCTACGATGATGTTATTTTTCTGCAACGAAACGTATTTCTAGTTATAATTTTCATGATTTAATACCTTTTTGCATCTAGAATGGGCGGATAGACTTCTAATATGCAATTGGATGGGAGTAACAGAATACCTAAACGACCCCACGTGTTTCCTCCAGTATCGATGCTTACTTTGTTTTTTTATACAAAGGAAATCCGTCGATGCAAATGGAGAGGGAAATTCGTATCCTTTTCTCTTTGAAATCTCGCAAATTTTCAATGCTTTCCTGCAGAGTGACATATTTTAATTCCAAACTTAGGGTTATTTTTAAGGGTTATTTTCGGTATACTATACGTGCTGGAGCTAATCGATTAATTTTAGCAAATCCTCAGATATTTTCATTTTATCTAATGTATTCATAACGCGCCAGTGCCAGTAAATATGCTCGTAAGAGTATTTTTTATTGTCCATTATAATTGGCAAATTAGAACTAACTTGGAAGTTTTGAAAACAATGAATATCCGTTCCTTCGTTGGGTACCGTACCCGAAATCATATCATGAGTGTTTCTATGAATAGTTATAATTTCATCGAGAGAGGATCGGAGAATACTCTGAAACGATTCCAACTTCGTTCTCGTTTGCGCTAACATTTCACCTCTACTTGCTTCTTTATTTTGCATGTGGCGACAGTAATTTTCATTTCTGAGCATGAAAAAGCTCCCCTAGAAGAGAACTTTTATGAGGCAACGCGATGTCTGGCCTTACCTTGCACAAGCACTATTGTCTCTTCCCGCGATAGTCCTTCCACAAGCGTTGCACAATTCTCTCGATACTAATTCATTTTTCTGTTCGAGATATGCTACATCACTCATTGCTCGATCATGTTCAACTTTCACATTATCGAAAAGGTGCGTATAGACAGTGCCTGAACATGCGCGCCTCTAGTCACCTAGGTGTGGAATCCAAAACCTTTTGATTTCTCAGTTAGGCTGTTTGCAGCCATAATGCATCTCCTGGCCGACCACTTCTCATCAGGCAAGTCGAAAATTTTGTCACGATGAAAGCGATTAGAATCTAGGACTAACCATAATCATCCACCACTGGCGCATTCATTCCATCGCTAATCTCCTCCTCCTCTTCAGTAGTATCGCTGGATGATGAGTCTACAGTATCGGACGAATCACTTCCAAAAATCTCGTGAAGCCGAGCTGAATACGAGTACCGTACGCGCAATTAGGAAAGGAAAATATCTCATTCAGTGATATATAATAGTATAGGAAGTTCACCTCTAGCATGCGTAATATCCATCATGGTGAATAGTTGAGTGGAGAGAAGTACGTGCTTCCCTGACTGCAAAACATTTTTTAATTTACTTGCACGATAATACATTCATTATACATTCGTACTCGTAAAGATCAAAGATCACGGTATCGGGTGAGTTGAGTATCGATCGGGGAGAGAGAGAATGGTTGGAAGAGGAGGAAGTAGACTGCTCTCTCTCTCTCGGACTATGATGAAATGGTAAGGGAGGTCTCGCTCATTCACGGAAGGGAAGATGGAAAAGAGAGTGAATGGTTGAAGCAGTCACGTGGATCTCGCACCTAGTTGGAAGGATCCAACCTCGAGGGGAAAGAGAATGGTATCGGTCTCTCCATGGACTAGAAATCACAGGGCACGCACAGATCAAAGATCACGGTATCGGGTGAGTTGAGTATCGAGGAGAGAGAGAATGGGTGGAAGAGGAGAGGGGATAGCGTGCTCTCTCCCATAGACTCAAGAAGCGACCAAAGTTCACGAAAAGATCAAAGATCAAGGAAACGGGTGAGTTAATATCGATCCGGCAACAGTAATGGTTGAAGACAAGATCGAATAGCAAAACAAATCAAAAAGGAAACTGAGAAACGCTTTACGTGCCTTGAGATGGCAAGAAACAGCAGTCACGGAAGCTGTGTATCACCCAATCTGGGCAGCACGCCCAGCACGCTCTATTGCGCGTGCTTACTTGTTTACAACTTGAAAAGCGGAATTCTACTGATTTACAACTTGTAAAACCGTTTTCGGACTCATTTCACTTGTTTGCAACTTGTGCGCCCGCACCAGAGTAGCAACGATTTCGAAGTTCCTATGCATTGTTTTGGAACGTTTTCGTGAATGAATTGAATGAATTTGTATACCACCATCAATACATTTGTACATTTATGCAAGGCATGATTACGGTGAACAGTAACAAGTACAGAATTGTAAAGACTGTAGTGAGAGGTATTGCGGAATCGAATGGGTGGCTAGATTAGTAGTAAGTGGGAAAGTATATACGTATTTACAAAGGTACAAAACACGGAAATGACTAGAAATTTAAGCTGGCTGGGAAGTATACACGAGATAGAGGAAACTATCGCCTTGCTCTGATTGTGAAGCGGAGAAAGCCATTAACTTGGCGGCGATTGCCTTCTCGTTCACGAGGAGGAAGAACGTCTGCTCGGGATGCAATTGCAGTCTCAATTATCCAGTTGAATTAACGATAGCGAACGTGACACTCACCGTCTTTTGATGATGAGAATCTGCTCCACTCCAATTTCGAAAAACCGATTCTTTCTTCTTTCGTTTATTGTCATCCTTGTCAATTCCCTGGAATGCACAGATAAAAACGCAAGCGAATTAATCAATTAACATGAGCAAAACAACGTTGAAATGCACACATGAAAGTGGCGAGCGGCGCGAGAAATATGACGGGACTCGTTTATCGAAGAAGTAGGCAACCATTTACCATGGTCGGAACAGAGAAAAAAACCCAAAAAAGATGCCGGGGTATTTTCCGCGAATATTTAAGATAAAATTATTATTTTTATCGCAAAAGTTCAAAAACTCCTATAGAATTTCTATTATCTGCCGTGAGTAGTATCAGATTTCAATAAAGTGCTCAAAATTGCGATACCATGCAGAATTTGCCAAAACTTACCGTATTTCTGGCTCTCAACGACCGTATTAAAGTTTTTTGTGGTAATTCTCGGCTCAATGCACAATGCTTTCGAGCACGCGTCTTTTTTCTTCATCCGTCCCTTGCGTGATCCAGCAGGCTTTGTCGATCCATCGAGCAATCAATATTACAATTGCAGTGAACAGTTCTACATGTATGTACAATGAGAATCATAACTGCTGGAAATCTCATTACAGGGTTCACAAAGCACGATTTTGTGGAGATTTTCAATCTGAAAAAAAAATTATGGAGTCGAATTCTCCTGGAGAGCAGAAGAGACTCGGTAGAAAACTAGTTAGTTTTCCAAGATATGGGTACAACGAAAACGGGTATTCAGTTGGAATTGCGTGTCACGAGAAGTGATGAGAAGAGGTGTGACAATGAAATTCAAGCAGAACAGGGACCTTCTTCGAGAGTTGTTAGCAACTGGAGATAGAACACTTGTAGAATGCTCTCCCACTGATGACAGATGGGGAATTGGTGAGATCTATGGGAATATTGCACGTAGGTGCAATGTGATTACAGCGATGGATCGGAATGCATTCGCGAAGATCGATATTTGCTCGATATGTGAAAAAAATGTAAAAATATTGCATATAGTTTACTTTCAAAAAATATTGTTCCAATGGGGGGGTAGCTCCTGGAAAGTTCGTGTGTTATGAGAAATTACATACTGAATCCAGAAAAAAATACGGCATTTCGCTCCGACATACCATACATTGACTTTTCTTCGAATATATGACGCCGGTTGCGTAAGAATCGAACATCGCTGTGAAGGTCCTCGCACATTGATTTTTCGAAAACGCCCGAAATATCATATATATCACGTGTATCACGAGTCAGTGGAGGTGCCCGGGAACAATTTGCAAAAAGTTTTCATGATTTGATCATTATCACAGGTCTCCTGTAAAAGTGTAGGAAAACTCGCAGCTTTTGCTACTAGGAAATATTTTATGTCATCGATTTTTACTAAACTTGATTTACGGACATCATTGGAGATTAGAATAAGGCCTGTCCACCTAGTTTGCTCAAATTTGCACATTATCGATTTTTGTGATCTACCACTAGAAATTGACGTTTCTCATTCAATTTTCATCGTACAGCGAACTTTTTTTCTCATTTTGCTCGAAATCGAGAGACCTACAACTTTCTCAGCGCGAGACAAGCGGCATAATCACGACTTCATAGTTAAAATAGCGAAAAACAGAATTTCGTGATGAGAATATCGATTTTCTGGCTTCGTATACCTAAAACGCAATCGTTTTTATTCTTGATATGGAATCTCCATTCAAAATTAGGGGGAGTCTATGTTGACCATTTTTCATATTTCTGTCCCCTCACTGTTGATTTACTATGGGGGATTACAGACGTTTCTGGACTTGGTTATTTTTTGAAAGATTTCGTCTTTTGGTCGTATTTCGGTTCTACGTGGTTCAATCGAGCAATCAAAAAAAGCAATCGATAGCTCTCAAAAAGTTCTACAACTTCCTCTAAGTGATTCCAATCGCTATAATTCTTCGTTTTGAAGTTATTTTAAGAAAACTGTCTTAAACGGGTAAATTTGAGATATTTCAGCAACACATATCGCACGAAAAGCGTTTCCACACTAGTTTCGCATCTCAACAATGTTTCTGGACATTTATGTCCAGCGTTCCTACGTTTTTACAGGAGACCCGTGTTATATATGGTAAGTGAATATACTTGGGAAAATATTCTGATTGGTATAGGTCATTGGTCCCAGAGCCGGCTTTTAGGAAATTTCCGGTTTTGCACCTGGCTCTACTGTATCTAAGCTCCCAAATGAGCTACAGCGATGGTATTGGGCGTATTGGGCTCAAAATGATCGGGGAATTGTTCTGAACAACTTTCATGTTTTGCCAAAAGTCAAAGATCAAAGATCAAAAAGAGATGTTAGAAAAACCGTTTTTGGAGCTAAAAAATATTTATTGCTGCTCTTGCGAGATATGTTTCCCTGGAATTTTATTGCTGATTATGCAAGTACAAGTCCATATCTGTATAATAAAAATATAAAATTGCATTTTTGGGATAGGGTGTTTTTTGCTATTTGGCTCTGAAGGTGGGAAATCTCAAAATTTTAGAAAATTCACATTTTTTAAAATTATCTTTAAAAATTCAGAAAATTGTCAGAACTGGTCCATGTTATGGTGGAATAATATGTATGAGACGAGATTTTGCAAAATGTACGTGGTTGGTCCCAGAGCCGGCTTTTAGGAAGTTTCCGGTTTTGCACATGGCTCTACTGTATCTAAGTTCGCGGATGAGCTGCAGCGATGTTATTGGGCTTAAATTGGCTACATAACTATTTAGACCTCGTATTTTGCAATAAGGACATTATTTGTACTTAATACATCTCCTGCTACTGCATTAAGTGATCATCTAAGTGTGACATTTGATTTAGATACTCCCTGTCCTCCCCAGAATGTTAGTGCTCCCTCCCGTAATTATCGATTAGCTGATTGGTCATCCATCAATGATCACATTTTCTATCACAACTGGACCCATGCTTTAAGTAACCTTGATGCTCACCAATCGTTTGATTATTTCATTTCTTTCATTAATAATGTCCCTAAAGTTACCCAACAAGGACGAAATTGACCCTTTATTTTTTGTCCTCCATCGAATAGCCGATGGTTGAATTAGTATAGAGTGAATATACAAAAATTCAAAAAATCAATAATAGCCTCAAGGGAAAGCCGAAAATGATCCACGCTCTCTCACTTTTGCATACTCTCTCGTACACGCGACGGGATCGGGGTGAGATCAGGGTTTCGTCCTTGTTGGGTAACTTTAATACTTTCGTTCCTCTTTCTAATCAATCACCATTGTCTAGATATCCTCGAACTTTGAAAATCCTCTATGGGAAATCTAAGAACCTGACCAGAATTGCCCCTAACAGTCGCGCGTGTGCCATTATGAAGCAACGCTTTAACTCTGCTCTCAATAGATTGTACTGTTCCCTCGAAAATCGTATTGTCAAATCTTCTAATCCTAAGCTGTTTTATAATTACTGTAAGGACAAATTAAGTTCTCCTAAGGTCACCCCTTCTGGAATTGTTGACTCTGATGGTTCTGTTTTGTTATCTAACGACCAGAAATGTAGAGCTTTTGATAGTTTCTTTTCATCTGTTTTTTCCCGACCCCAGCATTCTCCGCTTCCCCTTCCTTCCCCTCAATTCTTTTTCGATTTACACTCCATTTCTCACGGTGTGACAACCCCCCCCCCCCCCCCGGAATTACCGGAGTCGACCGGAGCATTTTAATAATATTCATCGTTCCGCTACAGTAAATTAGTTAAAATGTTCCGCGCACGAAATTTAAAATATGTAAGAAGTTGCCTGAATAACCGTGATATATTCAAAAAATTAAATGGCAAATTGTAAAGTTCACCTTTTGGCAAAAGTCCAGGCTGATCTCTTAACGGGAAAACCCTGGCATTTGGCTCCCCATAAAGTAACAAGTTGAATTTTCGCGGGCTTGCCATTTGCTGCATGTTTCTTTTTTTATCCCGCGCGGCGGCACGCATGTCACACCGTGTTTCTCACGTGGATGTTATTAGTGCTCTTAATAAGCTTTCTCCCAAAGTGAATGTAACCCCCGATAATATTCCGAGCATAGTTCTCTCGAAATGTAAATCGTCTATTGTTTCTCCCCTACTTATTATTTTTAACAAATCTTTGCTTACTTTCCAGGTGCCATCTCAATGGCGTCACGCCCTAGTTAAGCCAATCCCTAAAAAATTAAGTAATTCTATTTCTGATTTTCGTCCTATTTCACTTACGTCGTCTGTTTGCAAAGTTTTCGAGAAGATTATCATAGGTAAAATCACGTCATTTCTTGATCAGAATAATTTGTTTGACCCACATCAAACAGGTTTTAGAAATTGTAGATCAACTTCCACTAATCTTGCTGAGACATATGCACATTATCTCCGCATTTCTAGGCACGGTGCCCCTTTTGACACAATTTATATTGATTTCAAAAAAGCTTTTGACTCAATCGACAATCGATTATTATTACATAAATTGTCTGAGCTAGGTCTCTCTGATCACTTAGTATCTTGGTTTCATGCTTACCTCTCTAGCCGAACGCAATCTGTTTTCATTGATAACTCCTTTTCCCCTCCGTACCCAGTGATTTCCGGCGTTCCCCAGGGATCTTGTATAGGCCCTCTCCTCTTTATTTTATTTATCAACGATATTTGTAGTAAATTCCCTCAGACTATATATTATTCTGTCTATGCAGATGACCTTAAGTTGTTTGCTGAATCCCCATTATTCTCAGATGATCTGCAATCTGCCTTAAAGTTACCCAACACCCTTGAAAATGCCTTTCTATATTATTATTCAATGTAGTAGAACGGGTTCTAATCAGTTAAACTGGAATAATGAAAATAATAGAAAATCAATATTTGCAACAACGTGGAGCCGTAAAGTTTCAGTCTGAGTTGCCTGATCACGCCCGCTCTCTCTCTCTTTTACACACTCTCTCGCTAGTTTTGTCGTGATCAGGGTACTCCCGCCAGTTCAAATTATTTACATGGGTGTTGGGAAACTTTAAATATTGTTGCTAACTGGTCTAGGGACAATCATCTGCAAATTAAAAAGCTTAAAACCGGGAAAAGGTTGTGCAGGGAGCGCTGTTTCCCAAGCACCGCGAATTTAAATCTGTGAAGAAATCTTTTTAAAAAATTAGTTACCGAATTCTAGGGGATGCCGTTCTCCAATTTTTACAACGAATAAAGAGTTATTCATGAGAAAAATATATTTAAAAAATAGGAAAAAAATATGTCAGCGAAAAAATTCTGTAGGCACTTGTATTTCGCCACATTCAGTTTAAATTAGCTAGAAATCGTTTCAGGGGGTGCCGCCCTCCAAATCTGAGTTGGAATTCTCTACGTACCTGATTAGTTTATTCAACGAAAAATTAGCAAAATTTATGTCAGCGAAACATTGCAATACAAGCTTGAAGTTTTTGAAGATGAAGGGCGCAGCAGCTAATATTTAAGCGATATTTATGTTTTCTTTCATTTTATACGATTGAATATCACCCGATTGAACATACTATGTATTCAAAAGGTATATTAATAATTTATTTAAATTTAGCACACAGAGATGCACGAAGCTACAGTATACCATTATCAATCGAGCTCAATGATTGGAAGCACATACGTCCCAGAATATAAAACATGATCAATTATTTACCAAATTTAACAGTTCTATGTAATGCAATAAAAGAAAACATGATATATTCAATGTGAAATTTCGAAATATTGTCCCGCTGAACTGACATGACCCAGCAAACCTCTGGAGAGCTTGCACTACACCACGATGGGCGGAGCTTAGAGAAATAGGCGCATACTCATTGAAAATGAAATATATTATAATTCTAGTGACGCTATTCTCTTTCCGCACCATCGATAACCCCGTCCCATATAATAAAAGAATTTTAGAAAAATTTTGAAATTTTGAGTGGATGACTCTATAACTGGTCCTCACAATGGAATCTTGGTATCTCTGAAACGAAATGTCACATTGTTCATTATGGCCTTCGTAACCCCCGTAGACAGTTCTCAATTAATGATGTTGTTTTAAAAGAACCCAGCAATGACCACAGTAAGTGTACTATTAAAGACCTAGGAGTGCATTTCTCCCCCTCACTGTCTTCCACGCCCCATTTTAATAAGATAGTGTCTAAAGCTCGTTCTATAATGAATCTCATATTTAAAGCCTTTCGTAGCAACTCTCTCGATTTATACCTGAAATCGTAAACTAATTTTACATTTTCTTAGAGTTTGTACTCTTTAGAGGAATTTCCGCAACAAATATCACAATTGTCTTTGTAACACATGCATCCAAGCATCTATTATAAATATAAAATTTAAAATCCATTCAACATTAATACGTGAAAATCTAAGAAAATGTAAAATTTCAATGAAAATTTGTATAATTCTGAATTTCTTAGCAGTTAGAATCAACCCGAATTGGATGCAGGAGTGCCCTCAGAGAACTCTGAGACACGTACAGGTAACACAAAATAAATTTTGAGTTCATTCTGTTCGGATGAGGAGATACGAATTTTCGTAATTTCTATTTCATCGGGGCATAGGCCATATTTTCTTATTTTCAAAAGTGATTGAAATTAAGTCTATATCAACATTTTCTTAATAATTTGATCTTGGAACTTTGAAAAATGTTTATATCTTGTTGGTTCCGTCGATCATCTTGTCAGAATCGAATGAATGTATTGAACCAGCTCATCGATTTTGCATTTTCAAGATAAAATTTCATTAAAAACAAGGAAGTGGGAGTGTTCAGTTTTATGTTATTGTATTCACGTTAGTCCATACTACAACAATATCCTGGTTTTCATTGATAGATATTTGAAATTTCAAAATTACCTGTTCGACAAAATGAAAAATTCGGAGGTTGAGAAAACCGATTTTTTGAAAGTTCTGAAACCACGGCTTTTTCAGCTTGGGTATATATAGCTATGCATGAAATTGCGTTTTCCACTCAATAGTAGCATCTACTTTACCTTGGACGAGTGAAAAACAGAAAACGATGCTGGTCGATGAGGACCTTACGAGGTTCTGATCGATTTTTCTCGGCTTAATGTTGTTCGGTTTTTCATTGTGATAGTTTTAGTGTATGATTGGTAGAATTCCCTCCTTAAAATCACATGACATTTGTTTCGGAAATTCCTCTAAGATAATAAAAACTTGGAAAAAGTTAGATGTTCGACAAAACTATCGCATCCAAAATTGGGCCGAATTCGATTTCAATGATGCCCTAGGGTACTTATGGGTAGCCTAAAATAATGCAAAAGGAATTTTGACTCTATCTTGTTCGGCTGAGAAATTATGAAATTTCATCATTTTTCACTGTGCCCGCGCCTGGCGCCCCACTTTGCGCCATAAATAGGACATCGATGTTAAATTTCAAATTAAGACCCTAAGTACTCTAGGCCCTATGTGATACCCTGGCTTGAATCGAAATCCGGGCTCAATGTCCGGCCAGTGGTGAATTTCCTCAGATCCGGACTCTTAAAACTTCAGAAAATTGTTAGAACTGGTCCATGACATGGTGGAATAATATGTATGTGAAGAGATTTGGCAAAATGTACGTCTTTGGTCCCAGAGCCGGCTTTTAGGAAATTTCCGGTTTTGAGACTTCCCACATTCAGAGCCAAATTGCAAAGTACACCCTATCCCAAAATTCCAATTTTCTATTTTTATTATGCAGATATGGACTTATACTTGCATAATCAGAAATAAAATTTCAGGGAAACTTATCTCGCAAGAGCAGCAATAATTATTTTTTAGCTCCAAAAACGGTTTTTATAACATACCTTATTGATCTTCGATCTTTTGGCCTTTGGTCAAAACGTAAAAGTGTCTTGAAATATTTTTTCCGAACAATTTAAGCCCAATAACATCTCTGTAACTCATCTGGGAGTTTAGATACAGTAGAGCCAGGTGCAAAACCGGAAACTTCCTAAAAGCCGGCTCTGGGACCAACCACGTACATTTTGCAAAATCTGGTCTCATACATATTATTCCACCATAACATGGACCAGTTCTGACAATTTTCTGCATTTTTAAAGACAATTTTAAAAAATGTTAATTTTCTAAAATTTTGAGATTTCCCACCTTCAGAGCCAAATAGCAAAAAACACCCTATCCCAAAAATGCAATTTTATATTTTTATTATACAGATATGGACTTGTACTTGCATAATCAGCAATAAAATTCCAGGGAAACATATCTCGCAAGAGCAGCAATAATTATTTTTTAGCTCCAAAAACGGTTTTTCTAACATATCTTTTTGATCTTTGATCTTTGACTTTTTTTCAAAACATGAAAGTTGTTCAGAACAATTCCCCGATCATTTTGAGCCCAATGCCATCGCTGTAGCTCATTTGGGAGCTTAGATACAGTAGAGCCAGGTGCAAAACCGGAAATTTCCTAAAAGCCGGCTCTAGGACCAATGACGTATAATAATCAGAATATTTTCCCAAGTATATTCACTTACCATATATAATGACAAAATCATGAAAACTTTTTGCAAATTGTTCCTGGAGAGGTCAATTTTCCTCCACTGACTCGTGATACACGCGATATAAATCATTAGCTATATATAAAGCGCAAATTCCTGGCGTTTGACCGGATTGCGAAATAGGGAGGGGAGGGACTGATGGCCTCAGAAGGGCATCGGTCAATTACCGTATGCCAATCAATAATTGGCATTGGGTAACTACTGTATACCAATCAATAATTAGCCATGGGTCACCTATTATTCCGTGGGCCAGATTTATGATTTTGATCTTTGATCTTCGAATTACCGTATGCCAATCAATAATTGGCATTGGGTCAACTACCGTATACCAATCGATAATTAGCTATGGGTCACCTATTATTCCGTGGGCCAGATTTATGATTTTGATCTTTGATCTTCGAATTACCGTATGCCAATCAATAATTGGCATTGGGTCAACTACCGTATACCAATCGATAATTAGCCATGGGTCACCTATTATTCCGTGGGCCAGATTTATGATTTTGATCTTTGATCTTCGAATTACCGTATGCCAATCAATAATTGGCATTGGGTCAACTACCGTATACCAATCGATAATTAGCCATGGGTCACCTATTATTCCGTGGGTCAGATTTATGATTTTGATCTTTGATCTTCGAATTACCGTAGCCAATCAATAATTGACATTGGGTAACTACTGTATACCAATCAATAATTAGCCATGGGTCACCTATTATTCCGTGGGTCAGATTTATGATTTTGACCTTTGATCTTCGAATTACCGTATGCCAATCAATAATTGGCATTGGGTCAACTACCGTATACCAATCGATAATTAGCTATGGGTCACCTATTATTCCGTGGGCCAGATTTATGATTTTGATCTTTGATCTTCGAATTACCGTATGCCAATCAATAATTGGCATTGGGTCAACTACCGTATACCAATCGATAATTAGCCATGGGTCACCTATTATTCCGTGGGCCAGATTTATGATTTTGATCTTTGATCTTCGAATTACCGTATGCCAATCAATAATTGGCATTGGGTAACTACTGTATACCAATCAATAATTAGCCATGGGTCACCTATTATTCCGTGGGTCAGATTTATGATTTTGATCTTTGATCTTCGAATTACCGTAGCCAATCAATAATTGGCATTGGGTCAACTACCGTATACCAATCGATAATTAGCCATGGGTCACCTATTATTCCGTGGGTCAGATTTATGATTTTGATCTTTGATCTTCGAATTACCGTA
Source organism: Pristionchus mayeri (assembly GCA_036245805.1). NCBI lineage: Eukaryota > Metazoa > Nematoda > Chromadorea > Rhabditida > Neodiplogasteridae > Pristionchus > Pristionchus mayeri. The sequence goes on along the minus strand of BTRK01000005.1, from coordinate 24,608,366 downwards.
GCCAATCAATAATTGGCATTGGGTAACTACCGTATACCAATCGATATTTAGCCATTGGTCACCTATTATTCCGTGAGTCAGATTTATGATTTTGACCTTTGATCTTCGAATTACCGTATGCCAATCAATAATTGGCATTGGGTCAACTACCGTATACCAATCGATAATGAGCCATGGGTCACCTATTATTCAGTGGGTCAGATTTATGATTTTGTCCTTTGATCTTTGAACTACCGTATACCAATCAATAATTAACATTGGGGGCAAGTACAGTATACCAATCAATAATTCGTCATGGGTCAAAGCTTCTAGAATGTTCCAGAAAGTTCGAAAATGGTCCAAAGCTTCTAGAATGTTCCAGGAAGTTCGAAAATATTCCAAAGCTTCTAGCATGTTGAAGAACATTCTAAAACGAGAGGGAGAGTAGGAGAGGGGGAGAAGAAGACAGGGAGAAATTGAGAGAGGGATCGAGATGTAGAGAGAGAAAGAGGGAGAGTAGGAGAGAGGGAGAGAGGAGAGAGAGGGAGATTGAGAGAGGGATAGAGAGGAAGAGAGAGAAAGAGGGAGAGTAGGAGAGAGGGTGAGAGAGGGGGGAAGAGAGGGGGAGAGAGGGAGACGTTGAGAGAGAGAGGGTGAGAGGGAGTGAGAGGAAGGGAGATAATGAGGGAGAGTAGGAGAGAGCGAGAGTGGAAAATTGAGAGAGGGAGAGAGGGTGAGAGAGAGGGGGAGGGGGAGAGAGAGGGAGGAAGAGAGAGAAAGACGGAGGGTGAGAGAGAGGGGGAGAGAGCGAGAGGGGGGGAGAGAGAGATGGAGGGAGACATATAGAGGGGATCGAGGGGGAGAGAGAGGTGAGAGGGAGAGAGGGAGAGAGGGAGAGAAATGGTGAGAGAGAGGGAGGGAGAGAGGGAGAGAAATGATGAGAGAGAGGGAGGGAGAGAGGGAGAGAAATGGTGAGAGAGAGGGAGAGAAATGGTGAGAGAGAGGGAGGGAGAGAGGGAGAGACGAAGGGAGGGAGGGATAGATTGAGAAAGACAGAGGGAGAGAGAGATAGAGAGGAGCGAAGGAGAGAGAGGGAGAGACGGAGGGAGAGAGATGTAGAGAGACATATAGAGGGGATCGAGGGGGACAGAGAGGGAGAGGGGGGAGAGGGTGAGAGAGGGAGAGAGGGAGGGAGGGAGAGATAGGGAGATAGGGAGATGGAGGGAGAGAGGGAGAGTTAGAGATGGGGAGCGAGGGGAGAGAGAGAGAGAAGTAGGTAGAGGAAAGTAGATATGTAAAGTAAGGGAGTGTGAGAGAGAGATTTTGCATCCGAAAGAAATAAGACGAGGCCTAAGAACAAATCAAGGAACACGCCAGTCGATTGCGCACGCCGTGGCGCGCGCGATCGGCTGGTAAAATTATATAACATGCCGGGTTAAATCGAAGATGAAATTTTTTGATCTGAAAGATCAAATATCAACTTTTGGGTCCAATTTTTTGGCTGAAGTGTATCCCACCCACAGGCACTCTGACCACAAATTTTGAGCTTCCGGTGACGAGTTTGAACGATTGTGTCACATACCCCTTCGTTCTAAGAGAGACAGTGTTTTAATGACTAAAATAAAGTTCAATTCCACAGATTATCTGATTAATAGCCATTTTACTCAATTCCTCCTCCGGAATCTGACGTTCTTAGGGTGACAGCGTTTTAATTACAAGAGACAGTTTTCAATTTAATGTTTTAAATTTTTTCTCGGTGATAAATATTTAATAGCATTGATTTTATAAACTAGCCGGCTAGGAGGTGGCATGTGTTTTTATCTCCCGGGCATGCTTGAAAGTCTAAATATATTCCTACCCGTCCCCCTCCTTTCTCATATCTAAGATCGACTCTAATTCCCTTATTTCTAGGATCCTCCCTCTCTCGTATCTCTAGGACCGTCTCCTCCCCCATCTCCTATCTCTATAACCCTCTCCTCCGGCATCTCATATCTCTAGGACTCTCTCCCCCCCCCCTCTCATATCTCCAATACCCTCTCCCCGCTCTAGTTATCTCAGACAGTCGCTCATAAGTACATAGAAGCCTCTGCTCAATTCTCTCAGACAGTCGCTCATAAGTACATAGAAGCCTCTGCTCAGTTCTCTCAGACAGTCGCTCATAAGTACATAGAAGCCTCTGCTCAGTTCTCTCAGAAAGTCGCTCATAAATATCAGGTTGACTAGAAAGTTTTGCACGATTTTCAAATATTCGTTTTCAGCATACCCTGACTTTTATTTTCAAAATTATGTAATATTGTTTTCAGCATTAGTTGAGGGCTTGGATATTCTTTCTATCACACATTAGGATTACCCAAAGCATTCGATATTATGGAGACATTTCAAAGTCAAAGTTACTGCATTGGAGAACCGAACTTCATAATTTTAGGGTCTGTACTCTATGTCGGCACCATCAACGCCAGGACGCTCGGTCCAAGGGAGAAGCAGACGGAGATGGAACTCGCCCTCGACAAGATCAAGTGGGACGTGATTGCAGTGCAGGAAGCCAGGATAGTGGGTTGCGACTCGTTCAATCTTACATCCTCAGGCACTGTAGTCTACCACTCGGGCGGGTCCACTGCTTCCCATGGCGCCGCATTCTTGCTTCGACCGCACCTTACGCGCGGAGCCGTGTTCAATGGCCTCTCCCCTCGTCTGGCCACTCTCCTCCTCCCCGATCTACGGCTCTTCCTGGTCTGCGCGTATGCCCCCACGTCTTCATATGATGATAACGCTTACGATGACTTCCTAGACCAGGTTGAGACCGCTCTGCAGAGTGCGCCAAGAGGCCTTATGCCAGTTCTAGTCGGTGATTTCAACTGTAGAGTAGCGAGGGAACCTGGCAATGAAAGATTTGTTGGTAACTTCGCCTCTCCCACACCGAACTCACGCGGACGCTGCTTCACTGAGCTCTGCGTGAGGAATAGACTGCGCATCCAGAACACGTCCCCCAAGAGACGGCACGGTCGAATCTGGACATGGCTATCCCCCAACGGCTCCTCATTCCACCAAATTGACTACGTTGCAGCGCCCACCACAGCGAGAGTAGTCAATTGCGGAGTCATTGGCCGGTTTGAGTTTGACTCCGACCATCGCCTTGTCCGGATGTGCCTCTCCCTCCCTGGCAAGATGAGGCAGAAAAGATGCAGGGAGCGATTAGATTTCGATCGATCTGCTTTTGCTGCCAACGCATCCCTTCTTGCGTCACTGCCCCTTGCCCGGCCCAGTTCTGCCGCCGATGCCTACTCTATGGTCAAGGCTTTCACGGAGACCGCGGCAATGAACTGCTGGAGGAAGCGCCAATCCCCGCCCGAGTGGAACACGGAAGCTCCTCGCGATGCGGCATCAATTGCAATCCAATCCCCAAGGAACTGTAGCCTACTCCGTTGCCTGCAAAGCTGCCCGAACGAGTCTCGTCTATGACATCAGGAAGCGAAAGGAGGCACAAGCACGGCAAGCAGCAACCATGGGAAGGAGCATCGTGAAGAGCATGCTGAGTCTGCACACCTCAAAGAAGCGCCTCCTCGTCCCCGACCCTATCACTGGTGCTCTCTCTCAAGCAGCCACCGAGACAGCTGTCCAGCGCTTCTTCGAGGATCTCTACACCCCTGCAGTTCAGGTCCCACTCACAATCCCCCCTCAACCACCCGATCCTCTTCCGCCCTTCCTACCCGATGAGGTCAGCGAAGCGATGTCTCTACTCAAGTGTGGTCACTCCCCGGGTCGGATGGCATTCTCCCTGATATGCTATTCCACTCGCGATACCACCTCGCCCCCATCATCGCTGATCTCCTCAACTATCTGGTAGAAGATGAAGCCGCCTCACGCGATTTGACCGAAGCAGTGGTTACTCTTCTGCACAAGAAAGGAGATCCCACCAACGTCGGAAACTTCCGCCCCATCTCCTTGCTCACCGTAACCCTGAAAACCATGACCAAGGTGATTCTGAAAAGACTCGAGGCGGTGCTCGAAGAGACTGAGTCGTCCACCCAAACCGGTCTCCGGGGCGGGTATAGCACCCTCGACAACCTGCATTCCATCAAGCAGGTCGTAGAAAGAACCTCGGAACACGGTATCCCGGTCTATTTCGCATTCGTCGACTTCAGGAAAGCATGCGATTGCGTGGAATGGAGTGTATGTTGGCAAGCCCTCTACTCGTTCGGAGCCCATCCTACCCTAGTCCACCTGCTGCGCCGCATCTACGAGTCTTCCTCTACACTCATCAGAGTAAACGAGGAACTCGTACCAGTCACTGTGCGAAGAGGAGTCAGGCAAGGGGATACCCTCTCCCCTCGTCTCTTCAATGCAGTGCTTCGCTCAGCCATGAATGACATCGACTGGGAGAACGACGGGATTCGAATTGATGGAAGGAACTTTTGCCACTTGGAATACGCCGATGACGTAGCTCTTGTTGCGAAGTCTCGCCCGGAATTGGAGAGAATGCTGAAAAAGCTGATGGACGCTTGCAGTAGAGTTGGTCTCGAGGTGAATTCAAATAAGACCAACCTACTCACCTCCTGTACAACAACCCGAAATCCAATCTCTCCCATCTGCTGTCCTCCCGCCTTCTACCCATCAAGACCAGGAGAAGAGTCTTCGAGAGCTGCGTCACGGCTACCGTACTCTACGGAAGCGATGTTTGGGCGCTGAGGGCGAGTGAGAAAGAGTGGCTGAGTGTTACCCAAAGAAAGATGGAGAGGAAGATGTTGGGAGTCGCGCTGAAAGATCGCTGGAGGAATGAACGCGTGCGCGGGATCACGAAGCTGAGGGATTGGATCGAGGAAGGACTGAAAAGGAAAGCGCGCTGGGCCCTCAAGGTCAGGAGAATGGGACTGGAGCAGTGGAGCCGTGCCGCTACGGTGTGGACGCCATACAATAGGAAGCGCCCCCCTGGGAAGCCTCACATACGATGGAGAGATGATTTGACCCGATCTATTGGCAAACACTGGTGGAATGCAATTTATGAAGAGTACCGCCCCATCCTCATCTGAGCACCTATTGCCTGACATGATAAATTGATTGATTGATTGATTAAATTGATTGTACTCTATGGACATCTATGATAATGCTAATATGAAGTTATATTTGGAAAGTGTGATGAACAGGCATCTTAAAAGAGAATGTAAATGGGGATCACCACAAAAGGCGTTCTAGAAACTTGATCTCGCCATTTTTGATCTCGCGTCAAAAGGGGCTTGGCCAGAATTAGTTGCTTTCACCGCATTGCCGTATCCGTAAGTCTATCGATCTCAAATGTAATTAAACGTTAAGTACCATCCATGATTAGCTCACAATTATTTTCTTGTGGGCATACAATGCTTCTATGAAAAAATGCAATATTGAATGCCCATATACCGAGATTAGAGTGTCGAAATTGATGATTCCGTCAACGTCATGTTTCCAGCATAAATGGAAGCTCAGATTTCATATGGCTAACTGAGCAAGCAACTCTTACTCTACCACTTATTGGCTTGGCCGAGTCAGGGGATAGCTTCCTTTTGAGGAAATTAACTCGAAAAATGTACACCGAAATTTTGGTTGTGATGACCATGATTCAAAATTTCAGAAAAAATAAATTTTCTAGAAGTGTAAACGAGTATGATCCAGCATTCCTTTATGTTATAAAGCCCCACGGTAGTTGATGTAAAAGCACTTACGATTAAGCCAGCATGTTTGATTCTCGAGGCAAGAACAGCCATTCATTGAGCAATGTTAGCTCGAGAATGTTGGAATATAATGAACTATAAATCTTGATGCATTGTTGCAACCACTAGATACTACATAGCTTTAGATAGAACTCCCAACGGGCTTTCCACATTGTGAAATTATACAATGATTTTATCTGTCAGAATAGGAGCATGATAAACACATGAATATGCAACTCGAAAATTTCACATATTACGAAACGTTTTTTTCGTATACCCTCAAAGCAGGATTCGATTCGACGTAGCGGATATATTGGACAAATAGTCCCTTATTATATGCTATAACGTTAGATCGGGCCGATTCAAGTGAAGCCTTTTAAGCGATTTCAAACTTCGCGGTTGAAATCGTGCAAAACTTTCTAGTCAACCTAATACTAATGAGCTACAGCCTGAGAGAACTGAGCAGAGGCTTCTATGTACTAATAAGCGACTCTCTGAGAGAACTGAGCAGAGGCTTCTATGTACTTCTGAGCGATTGCCTGAGATAACTGAGCAGAGGCTTCTATGTACTTATGAGCGACTGTCTGAGAGAACTGAGCAGAGGCTTCTATGTACTAATGAGCGACTGCCTGAGAGAACTGAGCAGAGGCTTCTATGTACTTATGAGCAAGCCTCTGCTCAGTTCTCTCAGGCAGTCGCTCATTAGTACATAGAAACCTCTGCTCAGTTCTCTCAGGCAGTCGCTCATAAGTACATAAAAGCCTCTGCACAGGCATAACGTCATAGTTCTCATCCGATCTCGTGCCACGTAAATTGATGGGCCATGCCAATCGAAATCAGAAACGGTTAGTCTCAAGGTCTCTCATTTTGATGTACCGTAATTCGCTGGAAATTTGCGGTTCTAATGCGAACGCTGCTGATATGCGTTCTCAGGACCCTCATTATGGTCACTCTTGTTAGTAGTTTCTGCGAAAAACGTGGTTATGATTTTTTTTCAGTTGCGAAAACCTTTCGTTATCCTACAAAGAAGGAGATGGTCCTTCCACTCCACAATCATCATCTCTCCTTCCTCAGTCGCGCGCAGTCTCTCTCTCTCTCTCTCCCTTTTATCTCTCGAAGGATTTGGTAGTGTTGTGTATGTCTAGCAGAAGAAAGGGAGGTCTCATGAGAGTAACGAGAGGGGAAGAAGAAGACTTCTTGAGAGATATAGAGAAGAGGAGGGAATCCCCAGAGAGATACTCTATCTCTAGCATTCTCCATTTCTCCATTGATTCCCATTGAAATGGTCGAAGGAGGAGTCGCTATTGTCAAATATTTACTTTTTGTAGCAAATCTTGTCTTATGGGTAAGATTTATTTTCCTTCTATCAGTAATCGATGTCCCTATAGGTGGTTGGACTCGTCTTAATCATATGCGGATCTGTCCTTCATCTCAAATTCGCTCGATTGCTGGACATCTTAGGTGAGAAAGTTCTTCTTGTTTTTCTTCTATCTTCTATTTCGAGGGGACGACAGATTATCCACCCCCGTGCTCCTTCTCTCATTGGGTGCTCTCTGTACTCTTCTGGGATTCCTTGGTTGCTGCGGAGCCATAAGAGAGAACTACTGTCTCACTGTGTCCTTCGCTGTCCTCCTAGCCCTTCTTCTAGTTAGTTCCCTCTCCTCCATCTAGCCCTCCTTCTAGTTAGTTCCCTCTCCTCCATCAATCCCTCCTTCTAGTTAGTTCCCCTCCCCTCCCTCTTTCCAATCCCCTTCAGTTGCTGGAGACTGCAGCTGTGATAGCAGGCTACGCATTGCACGAGACTCTCCTCCAGTCACTCACCAACCAACTCACACAAGGACTTTCCCGATACTCTTCGTCCCCCGGAGTCACAAAAGCATGGGATGAAACACAAAGGGTATTTCCCGCCCGCTCTATTCACAAACATTGTCAACTTATTCTGCACGCTTTGCGTTTTTAAGTCCAGCTTAGGGCATTTCTGACAAGGGGTGGTCGCAGAGTGTCCATGGAGTTTCATAACGAGACTTAGCCATTCGATAGAGGGGAAAATTCTAAGAAGTTTTGTTGTCTTCAAAATTTGCTAAACGATCCTGTGGGTGTCTGGGCTCATAGTGAGAAACGGCCAAAAGCAGGCATTTTTGAGGCGGTCCCTAAACTCCCATACTGCATAGACCTCCACAAGATCGTTTAGCAAATTTGAAAACAACAGAAGTTCTTAGAATTTTCTCCTCTTTCGAATGCACTAGGTCTCGTTATGAAACTCCATGAACACTCTGCGACGTCTCCTTGTGAGTTTTCTTTTTTTCTGTGAAGTCCTGCATGCGCGCTTGTTAAACGTGCTCACAATCAGAGGTATACTAGCCCTTTTCTTCTATGGAAACATTCCACGTTATGACACCATTAAATAACGGGCAAGGAGAAACAAGTTGAAAAAACGTGCTTTCTTCATTGTTCATCTAATGTTTCATTCAGGCATTTACTTGTTGTGGAGTTACGAATTCAACTGATTGGAAGGAGGAAATTCCTATTTCGTGTTGTGAAAATGTGTACTCCGGATGCATAGAGCGGGAGAAAATCTTCGTATCGGGATGCATCTCCAAGATAGAAGGTAATATAGCATGATCCTCAATATGTAGTAAATGATTCTTCTTGCAGCATGGATAGTTTCAAACGCAGCTCTGGTTGGGGGAGTATCCACTGTGATCTCTTCTCTCCAGGTTCAACACCCCATCTATTCCCTTAATCTGTTTCATTCAGGTAGTGGGTGTCTGCTTCGCCTGTTGCTTATCTAAGAGTATTCTCAAGGATTTCCACGACTTCTATTATTAAATCATCCCACTTTGCTTTTCGAGTGTTAAAATTGGTATCCGCTAAATATCCTTTCGTTTTATTTATGTCAGCAAATAAAGATCAAACCCTGCGAGGGAAGGAATACCTTGAAAATAGATGTACAAGTATAGCAAAGTTCCAGAGTCATAAGGAGACAAAATAAGCGATCAATAAAATACAGGTGCACACAACAGGATAAAGAAGAGCTACTTCGAATATGTACAAACAAGTGGGATCTGAGATATAGTGTGGTATGGAGGTTTAGGAGGGAGTCCTCCCAATAACTCGACCGATCACAAAACGATATCTTTCTATTGTTTTGAGAGACATCACCCACACTGCACTAGTGATGCCCACTAGCAAATGGGACAGATATTTAGTGGCCAGAATGATAATATCAGGATGATTGGAAGGGTATTGGAGAGGGGGACAAGAGCGATGGGACGAGAAGCCAATGGAGAGACGCTGAGGAGAATGGCATGCTTGTGTGTACCACGACTCTAACCATGAAGACAATCCCACCCACTCATACAATCCCACGAATAATCTGAATTGTGACAATAATTACCTTAAGCTACTAGACAAAGTTCTCTGACCCGAAACCAGTTGGAATGGTGTAGAGTAAGGCGAATAGCGAAATTCGGATCATCAACTTCTCCAGCTTATTCACGTCTTCGTCTAATTCCTGTCGCACTTTGTAATAACTGCAATAAAAGTTTTTTTAATTTTATTTACCAACTCAAAAAAATCAGTGCGTTCACGGAAGAACATTATCCTCCTCAGATTTCCGCCGGAAAGAAATTTTCCAGTACAAAAAAACTACCCTCTGAAATTATGATGAATTCTGATAGCCCTAGGGCCCTATAGGAGGCTATCATTGAATTACAATAAGTTGGTATACACCATAAAAATTCTCACTACGTGTACAATCTGTTTTAATGAAATTAGGAATGCGCGCGCTCACGCGGACCGCACCACAATTTAAAATTCTGGTGCAACCTCACGGCCCTGGCTGACAACTGCGTATAAAAATTGTGGGCGTGACTAGCCAGCTCCGGGAATTAGTGAGCTGGAGCAAAACTATCGCGCATCTATCTAGCTATTGCGCATTTCGGTGTTAAGGATGGACGTGGTGTAATTGTTCGAACCATTTTATTTCTGTAATACCCAGAAAAATTGAACTTGCTGCTCAGTCGCAACTTGCAGAACCACAAATTCAGAACTCCTAGGCATCACATCGAAACTACAGAACCGTACAAAACATCAAAATTATCGTGAATATGATCCCAGATGATCCTGAGAATGTGGGAACAATATCTCGTAATTTGCCCTTAAAGTTACCAGACGAGGACAAAAATGACCCCTATTTTTGTCCTCCATCGAAGCCGATGGCTGAATTAGTTGAATGAATACACAAACATGCTGAAAATTAATAATAGCCTCAAGCACAGTGAAACCTCAACGACGGCGTGGAAAAAAGTCGGCCGTCAAGACGCAGAGAGACACACAAGAAATTGCGGGAAAATATCCGTTCGAATCCACCGTATAGCCCAGCGAACGATAAACTTAGGGCATATCGTGGTGAGACCCGACCCTGATTTTGAATTTTGGAAATTTTCCATGCTCATTTCCAATTGTTTTGAAAATCAGATGTATGTGTAAAGTTGATATATAGGTGATACCTAAGTTATCATATAACTATTAAAATTTTATTAAATAAAATAAAGAAAGCCTTTTTTTGTCGCTGTGTCCAGAACCAGGACCATAACAGTCCAGCGCCATGTCCGTGTTTTAGTAAAAGGCAGTTAGTGATCGGAAGTGGCAATGGTCGAGAGCGCAGAGAGGCAGCCTACGCCGGCAGATTTATGTTGGGGAGTTTCACTGTGCCCAGCGCTAATTTCGTTAATTCGCGTAATTAAGTTATTTCGCAAAATTTTTAATTTTTTGTTGTCGAAATCGTATCGGCCACTCCTAAATCATTGGATTCTATGTGCATTTTCTTTTTGAAGCATTTTGAAGAAACCTGCCTGCTGTCCCTAACTTTGCCAAGCATATATCACGGATCTCCTGTAAAAGTGTAGGAAAACTTACTCGTTTGGCTACTAGAAAATATTTTGTATCTCAGATTTTGATTAAACTTGGTTCATGGACATGATTGGGGGTCAGAAGAAGGTCGATCCACTCGGTTCGGTGAAATCTGCACATTATCGATTTTTATGATCTACCACTTCCAATTGACACATTTTAGTCAATTTTCATTAGAGGGCACTTTTTATGCTCATTTTGCTCGTAATGACGAGCTCTACGAAAGTGTAAAAAACGAGGGAAGCTGTTTTCATAGCCATTTCATCGGAAAACCGATTTTCATGTCGAGAAAATCGGTCGTATTTCGACCGGTACCCTAACTTCCAATGAGTTTTATTGCTTCTATGGATTCTAGGAACAAACCTACTGGGGGTCTGCGTTGAACATCTTTCATATAACTGGCTTCCCGATATTGATTTACTATGTACGTTCCAGGACATAGCCCATTTTTGCCCAAAACAGTCTTTTGGTTGTATTTCACTTCAAAGTGATCCAATAAAGTATTTTAAAAAATGAAATCGAAAGCTCTTCTTGAGACGGAGAAAACTGTTCCTGAGCAATATAGCTCAAAAATAAACAGTTTTCGAGCTATTCGACGATAAAGCCTATTGGGTGATAAAAATACAGACAATATCGATTTTCCGGCTTCCTATACTAAAAACGCAATCGTTTTTATTCTTCCGATGGAATCTCCACACAAAATGAGGGGTGTCTATGTTGACCATTTTTCATATTTCTGTCCTCCCACTAGGGTTTTACTAGGAGGTTATCGACGTTTCCGGACTTGGTTATTTTTTAACGTCGATAATACCCCATAGTTATTGGTACAGGAAGCCGGAAAATCGATATTGTCTGTATTTTTATCACCCAATAGGCTTTATCGTCGAATAGCTCGAAAACTGTTTATTTTTGAGCTATCTTGCTCAGAAACGGTTTTCTCCGTCTCAAAAAGAGCTTTCGATTTAGGGATGGCAACGGTGTTTCCGAATGAGCAAAACAATTCACAGAATGGTACACAACTGAAAGCTATGCCTGCCCCATTCCGACTTTTCACTTTAGTTTTTTAAAAAAATGTTTAATTAATTATAAAAACATTAACGAATGACAAGCAAAAGGCCGACGCTTTCAGTCCAAGTGGAGCACATCGCAAGTCACGTTTTTTACTAAAATTATCGCAAACTGAAATTCGGTTGCGTTGTAAAACTTTATGAACGGGGTTCAATAATTTTTTTCTCATGTTAACGGTACTCCGACAGCAATAAAACATCGCTTAAAAAATGGAAAAAAAGGTTTAATATTGGTAGAACTTCAGAATCACTTGGTTACGATAGCGGGAACTTTAAAATTCATTTCCACGCAGGGCGACATTAGTATATTTCTGGTTTTTTTGCAGAGCATGCGTGATGGGATGATGGACCAAATAGCACAAAATCTCGAACATACTAATGTCGCCCTTCAAGAAAACGAAAAAAATGCATTTTCACAACGGTAAAATGCTCAACTTTGACGGCCTCATCCTCTAACATTTAATATTTTTATTTATTTTTATTGTGAAAACAATTTTTTGTGAATGATAATCTACTCAAACTGAGGAAATGAACCCTCAGCACTTAATTCTGAAAACATGCTTATTTTCGATCGCTTCGTGCGCCTTCATTTCTACAGCTTCCCTCGTTTTGGACGTTTTTTACACTTTTGTAGAGCTCGTCATTACGAGCAAAATGAGCACAAAAAGTGCCCTCTACGATGAAAATTGACTAAAATGTGTCAATTGGAAGAGGTAGATCAAAAAATCGATAATGTGCAGATTTTACCGAACCGAGTGGATCCACCTTCTTCTGACCCCCAATCGTGTACATACACCAAATATGATCGAAATCTGTGACGTAAAATATTTCTAGCAGCCAGCGTTCCTGCATTCTTACAAGAGACCCGTGATATTCACTGAGTCAAAAAGTCTCTCTTTTATCTCTGACTTTTGTAGAATTTTCAAATAATTTCCCTGAATTTACTATATTACTCCGGTTTTTCAGCGCAGGAAGCGCGCCACTTTTGCGAAGCGGAGCGGCCACGCACTCCTCGTTTGCACACTCTTTCTCTCTGAGTAACCAGGACGAGAGAGTATGTGAAACGAAGAGTGCGGGGGCTGCGCCGTTTCGCAAGTGGCGCGCTTCCTGCGCTGAAAAACCGGAGTATGTCCGTCTGTCCTTATCGTAATCCGTGATTGAGTTGGGTCAGATCGTGTGTCAGCTTCATTATTTCATCAGTTGATGGAATCAAAATTTCAGTGCCGTACTCCTACCGTAACCGAAAGATAACGTAACCCGTGGCGCTGGGTCAGACGCGGATCAGATTCATGCTTTCGTCGACGAATGGATGTAAATAATCAATACTTCACTGCTGATATGTACATTCGTGCCTCACTGTTACACGACGTGTTATATAAGATGCTGGTTAAGACTCGTGAATTCGTTGGTCAATCAATGCAAAAAGTCGATACCGTGTCCCTAACGAAAGCAGGCACTGGGGTTTAAAACAATTATCCCTAGACATTAAAAGTTCTTCAGGGGAGGGACACACTGACGCCCCAAAGTGAAATATTCACAATCCGCCATGTGAAATAATTACAGGCGCACGGTGAAACGTCCTAACACAAATCGTCCAGCGTGCTCTTTTTCTCTGTCGCTCTCGCCCTGCCACTGCCGATCACAAACTGACCGTCCATATGGCCTTCAGTTTGTGATCGGACGGCCCTCAGATTCGCCGGCTTTACATATTTAATTTTGATATTTATTTGTACTTTACGGTTAACGTTGTTCCCACGCATACATAAACGTAGTAAAAAAATAAAGCAACAACAATTTTTACAATTTCTTACAAAACAATTTTTAACAATTTTTACAAAACAATTTTTAGCAGTCCAGCAAAGGCTTTTGGCAAAATTCCAAAAATTGATTTTCCCTGAATTCGGTAATCGAGATGGGGAGTACATCTTTTAAAATTCGCGGTTACTCTGCGCGCCGGTTTTCCCTCGCATTTTCCGGCTGTCACTGACGTTTCACCGTGAGGCGCCTAGGAAACAAACTTAGCAAGGGCAATGGACATTATTCAAAGGCGCTAAATAAATATTTTCATTAAATACACGTATGCAATCAGTGATGCTGAAACGATCTAGGAAAATGAAATATATAAATTATTTAAAATAACAAAAATACGGCGATCTTTCAAAACTGAATTGGGAATGATGAGTTGTGTCGGTGAGTTGGGTCATACATGTAATCGACTTAGCAAAATAATGTTCATATTTATTTTTCTAACTTTATATTGAATTTTATTGCTTATGAATATGCACACATGCACTTTCAATAGAATATATTTGATTTTAATGTTCTTTTCACGGAAGAGAAAAGATGAATTAGCGATTTGCAAAAGTTTAGTGTTGGTCATTCAAGTGGAAATATCAGTACTTCCGAATGGCTATTAAGACTGGTGTTATACATTGCGTGATAGCCCAGTGTATGGCCGATTCGAAACAAGTGGTTTGGTTAGGTGGGAAAGCCTACGGTCTCGGAGTGGTAAGAATAACCCCGATTTTAGGTGGTTTTCGTTATTCAAGCTTAAATATCACCACTTCCGAACGACTGCCAACCCTAGTGTTGTACACTGCATGGCTGGTATGATAGGATTGGTTTGGTTAGGTGGGAAAGCCCGGGAAGGCAGTGGTAGGTCATAGAAGTCAGATGAAATTTGACATTTTCTAAAACATGCCGCCATTTAGCAATATTAGTAATAAATCTAAAGATAGATAGGCATGTTCTGTATATCATTGTACAACTAAAATAATATTTTCATATAAATACAACCTAAAAATTGAATATAAAAATTGCGTCTGCAAATTCATCCGGGAAATAGTTTTGGAAAAAGCGGCCAATTTTCATTTTTGCACGCTCGGCACCGTGCAACCCACAATGCCTATGCTGCACAAACTGATATATTTCTTGCCTGAGTATCGACATATACGCGTGCAAAGGAACACGTTTTATCGCGAACTGATGTAAATGTGGTGTAATGTAAATTCGCAGAAAATTAGTACGGTTGTTCGCGCCTTAAATATTCAAATCGTTTTTGCGAGCACGAATTTTTATACAGGGCTGAGCCCACGAGGCAGGGCTAGGATTTTTTTGTTTTGTGTTCACAAAAATTGTATTTTGTGCTTTTTGAGTCGACACAAATGTTGTGTGTGAAAGACGTTGTGTGTCCCAGCCCTGAACGTAAGCTCTAGCGTAGAGTCGAACGCGTCGTAAGAACTATGATTTTAC
>BTRK01000005.1:24499944-24587444 GCA_036245805.1 Pristionchus mayeri | reverse complement strand
TCAAATAGCAACAAAGAATCTATAGGTAATACTGAAATAAATAATCAAGACCATTAATTAAGTAATTAACTCGTAAAACTGTTCAAACTTTTCAAGGCTTATTTTGGCATGTTTATCGATTTTTTTCGGGATAATTAATGATATTTCGGGAAATCCAGCGTGCTGAACAACACTAAAACAGCTATAAAATTATATTTAAACGTCTTTCAACGTATCGATCCATTCCAAGCTGTCTGGCTACGCTCGTTAGCAGGCTTCCCACACAGACCTTTTTACGCGCTATTTTTGAACGCCTAATTTCGAAACCCTCCGTGGGGTGCACTAGAGGATCGTGTTCTAATAAATATTTAGCATTGGGTCAACTCTTATTCCGTGGGTCAGAACTATGATTTGAATTTATTTTTGGGCTCTGCTAGGACGGGGCCCCCGTCGAAGGCGGGGGCCCCGTCCTAGCAGAGCGAAGGGGGCAGCCGGACTAGTTATTAATAATAAAAAAAATATTTTGATAATGCAGAACCATGTTTTTATAAAGTTTCCCAACACCCATGAAAATAATTTGAATTGGCGGGAGTACCCTGATCACGACAAAACGAGCGAGATAGTTAGGGAGGGCAGGCGGGTTTCTTCAAAATGCTTATAAAAAATAAAAAGCGCAGAATCCGTTGATTTATTAGCTGCCGATACGATTTCGACAACAAGAAATTACAAATTTTGCGAAATAACTCAATTAAGGGAATTTACTAAATTAACGCACAGGCTAAGGTACCGTACCCCTCCAGCCTCAACCATGACCGAATTAGCAACTGACTTTTCTTCTATATTTTTTATTGTCACGGCATTTTACGGTCCGAATTGCCGGTTGACCAAACGACTTACAGACCCCCAAACGCACGCGTCGACGTTTGTGCACACCACCGTGGGAATAATTAAATTTTTGAATGCTACCGTACCCATTAACTTTGCGCAAGGGATTTCTGCATAGGACCAAAAATCAATCGATATTTTCAATCTATATCAGAGTTTCTGCGATGACTTTTTTCCGGCTCCGGTCTTGTGTCTGGCGGCCAGGTGCGCGCACCATGCCGCAACTTGGCGGTGGTGTAGTGGGCGGAGTCTTGGCTTTGTGTGTACGCAAAATGCCGTGATTGTTCATTTTTCTTCGTTTTTTGAAATAAAATTATATGAACATATCACGCCATTCACGAGAGAATCGAGCTAGAATCGCAATTCGTGGGAATGGTGGGGAAATCGTGAAATGAGTTCTAACAGGTTTTGGCCACCCTGAGGCATGCCTGATTGACCCCAGAAGTATTAAAGTGTACGCTTCATTTTGGAGCTCCCTACGTAGGGTCTGATGCCGGCATCACTCACTTTGAGAGCTGTTTTCTTGGATACGGTGATAGATAGGGCTAAATTGACCTCTGAGTGACCCCAACTCATTTTTCGAGCTCTATCGAACTTTCCAAACCATTTTCTCTAAAACCAATTTTAACAGTAGTACACTTCAGGCATATTTTCTCAAAAATGTAGGTGAAGATGCAGCTCAAATTTTCACACTAGATGCAGCTCAGCGAGAGCTTTAAAATGAGTGGTTTACGAAAAAAATACGAACACTCCTCTGAGAGGTTCGCCCTTTTAACTCTGTCTGGATCGTTTGAACTTTCTTTTCAACAGAAGATTTCATTTCAGACCGCACTTTTCGAAGAGCGCGGTCGAAAATGATCGAGGTTCCATTAAATCTTATGTTGACAATAAATTTCAAACGATCCAAACGGAGTTAAAACGGCGAAACGCTCACAGGAGTGTTCGTATTTTTTTCGCAAACCACTCATTTTAAAGGTCTCGCTGAGCTGCATCTAGTGTGAATATTTGAGCTGCAACTACACCTACATTTTTGATAAAATTGGCCTGAAGTGTAACACTATTAAAAATTGGTTTTAGAGAAAATGGTTTGGATAGTTCGATAGAGCTCGAAAAATGAGTTGGGGTCACTCAGAGGTCAATTTTGCCCTATCTATCAACGTATCCAAGAAAACAGCTCTCAAAGTGATTGATGCCTGCATCAGACCCTACGTAGGGAGCTCCAAAATGAAGCGTGCACTTTAATACTTCTGGGGTCACTCAGGCATGCCTGAGGGTGGCCAAAACCGGTTAGAACTCATTTCACCGTTCCCAAGCTCAGCTCGTTTTTCTCATGAGAGGCGTGATATGTTTCTCGAATTGATCTAAAAATAGTTTTGGGAAATATATAACGGGAAATTAGTTTATCTTTGAGATTTAATGGAAACTCGGATAGAATAACGGTCGAAACAAGTCGGCTTATCTCAGCTCCGAACGGGCACGGCTGCTCGAGGTTAGCATTACTAGGCTCTAGAAGGCCTGTAGACTGCATTTCCGAGGAGCGCTAATGTGTGCTTCTCAAGAAAAACAAAATATCGATCTCAAACCCAGAAAATCGCGAGTTTTCGGCAAACAAAACGGTTTATTTCAGCTCCGAACGGACGCGGCTACCCGCGGCTAGCATTACTAGGTTCTAGAATGTCTACAGAATTCATGTCTCAGGAGCGCTAACTTGTGCTTCTCAAGAAAATCGAAATATCGATCGCAAAACAGGGGTCGAATGTAAAAAAATTTTCAAACAAGTCAATATATGGAATATCTGCGCCTTCATAGCAACATTCTACAAGGGGAATACTGGAGGACCTCTGTCAAACTCAGAAAACCAAAAAATAAAAGGCTTATTTAAAAACACACGGTGTGACAAGCGGTCCGGTGCGCATTTGAATGTATAAAAACGTGCAGTGAATTGCAAGGCGCGAAAATTCAAAAGACACTTTTTTGGATCCAAATTTCAGGGTATTCCGTGTAAGATACCATTTTTGGACTTTTGCCAAGATTTTATTTTGAATATCACGGTAATTCAAGCGACTTTCATATATTTTCTAAATGTCGCGCGCGGAATGTTGTAACTAATTTACTGTAGCGGAACGATGAATTATTTTAAAGTCGTCAAATCGACACCGGACGTTTAGGGGGGGGGGGGGGGGGCTTGTCACACCGTGAAACACTATAAAATCGAGGCACGGCCCCCGGAAGATCGACATAGACCTTATGAAAATGTGTCACCCAATCAGGGGAAATCAGGCAAAACGCGCGTTCGTTCAAATATTATACAGTCAAAATTGCTTGATTCGTCAAGTTACAGTAATGAATTGCCTGATTCGTCAAGTTACAGTAAGAAATTGTGCCTGACTGTCAAGTTACAGTGACCAATTCCTTTCAAACATTGATTTCAGTTCGCGATCGGCGATCGTAGAATTTTTAAAACTTATTTAAATTTTAATTTATTAATTTATTCGGTC
Organism: Pristionchus mayeri; assembly: GCA_036245805.1. Taxonomy (NCBI): domain Eukaryota; kingdom Metazoa; phylum Nematoda; class Chromadorea; order Rhabditida; family Neodiplogasteridae; genus Pristionchus; species Pristionchus mayeri. The sequence continues at coordinate 24,584,082 of BTRK01000005.1, read as the reverse complement.
AACTTTTAACGCACACGCAAATGCCAGGCAGAGTTTGGACGATTTTTTCGCTAATTATTGCTGAACTGATAAAATCATTTCTATGTTTAGCTAAGCGCAATTTTACAGCGCAACACAGTTTGAATAGGCCTATGTCGATCTTCCGGGGGCCGTGTCGAGTAGGGTCCACCGAACCGGGAATTACAAAATCAAAACCGGCAAAAAGGTTGTTGACAAATTAGTAAACATCGTCACGTTGAAATTTCATTTTTCTCGATTTTCTTGCTTTCTAAAGAGTGTTCATCTTCAGCATTTCCGGCAGCGAATAAATAAGGATGAGTCAGCAAAAATTGTCAAAAATGAGACGTTTCTATCAATGGGATTTTTTGTAAGCCTTTCGAAATTCCGGAAATTTCCGTTTTCTTGACACAATAATTATTTGCGAATGAACAAGAGAGTGTTCATTCAAGACTTTATAAGAACATGAGGATCGGTAGGTGCATGACCTATATTCAGAAATGTAGGTGAATTTATAAATGGGATTTTTCATAATATCCGTCAAAACTCACAGCCGTAACGCAGAGCCGGAAAACTACCGAAGTTTAAAATGAGTATAATAAATTAAGTATTAATGCAATGATGTTGTAATTTGTTGTTTCCTTATATTTATATTTTTCTTCAGTAAATGATAGATATCAAATAAAATGAAAATAAATATAAGATGTCGGCTCATAAGGAATATGACATACTGAAAATTAGTTGACACGATGAACTACTAACTACACCAAAGGGGCGGAGCCAACGCATGCAAACTGAATGCACTGTTTACAATGCGAATTGAGAATTTCATGCAATTTTACATATTTCACATGAATTCTACACCCTCAATTGCCCCGGGTTTGACAAAAACAAAAATTCAGAAGCCCAATTAGTGTTTCACATGAGGGTCCCTACGTGTCGAGGCACGGCATTTTGCGTACACACAAAACCAAGACTCCGCCCACTACACCACCGCCATGTTGCGGCATGGTGCGCGCACCTGGCCGCCGTACACAAAACCGGAGCCGGGAAAAAGTCATCGCAGAAACCCTGATATCGATTGAAATTATCGATTGATTTTTGGTCCTATACCGACATCCCTTGTGCAATGTTAATGGATACGGTAGCATTCAAATTTTTAATTATTCCCTCGGTGGTGTGAACAAAAGTCGGCGGGTGCGTTTGGGGGTCTGTAAGTCGTTTCGTCAACCTGTAATTCGGACCGCGAAATGCCGTGCGAGGGATGATAAGCGTCCATCGAAAAATGATGCGTTGTGGTGTGCCCACAACGGTCGCTGAGTACTGTCATCTTTAAATGTGAAAGTGACATAGTCTGCTCTCCCTAGAGATAGTGTGTGAAAGGGAGAGAGCGGGCGTGATCAGGCAATTCAGACTCTTACTTTGCGGCTCTACCCTGGTGCAAATATTGAATTTCAATTATTTTTATTATTCCAGTTTAACTAATTAGAGCCCGCTATTATATTGTTAAATAATATAGAAAGGCATTTTCGAGGGTGTTGGGTAACTTTAAACAGGCCTAACTCACCGGAATCTACATGCTGCAAGGAAGAGGAAAGGGTATATAAGAGAATTGAGATAACGTTCATTTCCACAGAAGAATGGAACAGCGAGAAGATATAGACCAGGCGGAGTAGTTATCATTGGATCCCATGTCCAATTGCCTAACAAACGGAAAAATTTCGCCAAATCAAACAATGGCTTAACACTTCAAAATACCTTGACAATATCGTCTAGTTTGTCTGCAATGAAAGTATTCGTCCATGTATGATTCAGGAACGACATCGTAGACGATAGACACAAGATAGCAGTGGACAATTCCGACTATTATACTAAGTACACCTGTAACACGACAATTAGTACGACCTATGTAGCCATAATCCTCACCATAATCTGTTAGAAGTTGCTTGGTATCAATCATTGTGCAGAATATTAAGGAACTTCAGATTTTTAAGACATCTCAACCCACGGGGGCTTAAATTATTTTCCGCAAGGCAAATAAAGTTCTCCAGGCGAGGGACGCGCGCCAGCTGTGCAGATTAGAAATTAAGTGGAATAGATACCCCTACACAACCGGACTTCCGTACACCAACCGCGACGCAAGAGCTCGCGTGCGGTCGGGTTGTCGTGGGGACCGGCTGTTGAGCCTGCATTTAGTGTAGCACTTACCGATGCTAAGTGCGCGTCTAAGTGCAAAATGTAAATTCGCAGACACATTACGGTGAGCGCGGCAAAAAAATTCAATTGGCTTGACCGACGCCATGTTTTTATCCATGGTTGAACCCACGTGCAACCTTTGATATGTTCTAAAATAGTTCCAAATAGTGTACAAACACATAAAGACAGGGCGCATCTTTTAGTCACATAAAGACAGGGCGCACCGATAGATACTTTGATTTTTCATCAGACGTCTGTCTAGACGGATCAATAGAAAAGCGCAAAATGTAACTCTGGGCAACGTAGACATAGGGATCCGACCGATGGCTATAAATGTAGAGCACGTAAACATTTGCTATCACGTGTCTCCTGTAAAAACGTAGGAACGCTGGACACTAGAAATAGTAATGAGAAATAGTTATAATAGTATATTTTTACTAAACTTGGTTTATGGACACCATTGGAGGTTAGAAGAAGGCCTATCCACATGGTTTGGTCAAATTTACATATTATCAATTTTTGTGTTCTACCGCTTGAAATTGACGTATCTCATTCAATTTTCATCGCATAGTGAATAGACGTTTCTGGACTTGATTATTTTTTGAAAGATTTCGTATTTTAGTCATATCTCGGTTCAACTGGTGTAATCGAGCACTCAAAAACACCAATCGATAGCTCTCAACAAGGTCTACAACCTCGTCGAACTACTTCCAATCGCCACAATTCTTCGTTTTCAAGTTATTTTAAGAAAACTGTTTTAAATGGGTAAAATTGAGATTTTTCAGCAACACGTATCACGGCGGGTTTCGATGAATAAGCGTCTTTGATATGCAGGGAATTATGGTGCAGTTGAGGAAGAAAAGATTACGGTGTAGCGAATGTGTAGATCTAGTTAAAACTACTGTAGACGCTACACCAAATCGCCGGCTTTGACATGTTTTCATCTTTCTCGTTTAACATAGTTTGTGCGTTAAAGTTACCGGACGAGGACGAAACCCTGATCTGACCCTGATCTCGTCGCGTGTACGAGAGAGTATGCAAAAGTGAGAGAGCGCGGGATTACGCTGATCATTTCAGGCTTTCCCTTGAGGCTATTATTGATTTTTAGCATTTTTTGTATATTCATTCTCTACTAATTCAGCCATCGGCTATTCGATGGAGGACAAAAAATAGGGGGTCAATTTCGTCCTCGTCCGGTAACTTTAATGAATGTGCTCCAAAGGTGGGGAAATAGCATCAATGAATCTATAGGTAATACAGAAATAAATAATGAAGACCATTAATTAAGGAAATAACTCGTAAAACTGTTCAAACTTTTCAAGGCTCATTTTGCATGTTTATCAATTTTTTTCGGGATAATTAATGATATTTCGGGAAATCCAGCGTGCTGAACAACACTAAAACAGCTATAAAATTATATTTATACGTCTTTCAACGTATCGATCCATTCCAAGCTGTCTGCCTACGCTCGTTAGCAGGCTTCCCACACAGACCTTTTTACGCGCTATTTTTGAACACATATCGGAACCCGCCGTGGTATCGCATGAGAAGCGTTTCCACACTAGTTTTGCATCTTAGCAATGTGTTTGGACATATCTGATCATATATCCATTTTTACCCATTTAAAACGGTTTTCTTAAAATAACTTGAAAACGAAGAATTGTAGCGATTGGAAGCACTTCGACGAGGTTGTAGCACGACAATCACGCGCTGAAGAAAACGCAGGGTCTGACTACAAGTGGCGAGGGACTGATCTGTAAGGATATTCCACATAGGAGCCTCTAGCAGCGAAATAATAGTGACGAATCGCAAACTGATATTTCTGTTACGGAAATGCTTAAAACCGCCCTTACGCTAATATTTGTGAATATTTACATGTTTTTTGCGATCTTGCACAAATGACACGCATCGAACAATTTTATCATGTATAAAAAAAATGGTCGGCAACCTTGTGCAAGATAGGCCTTTTCTAAACACGTTGAAATTTTATTTTTATAAATCTGACCTGCGGAAACTTCTTTTATATATTTTTAAAAAATAATTCTAATTTGCTTTCATGAATTCGGGCATGCTGAACTACCCTAAGCCAAAAGGAAATTCAATTTAGGCCTATTTGAAGCATATAGGCAATGACCGCGACGCGTCACGCGACGCATGAGCCTCACACTGCGGCGTGGCACTCGTGTGTAGACCTTGTTGAGAGCTATCGATTGATGTTTTTTGAGTGCTCGAATACACCACGTTGAACCGAGATATGACTAAAATACGAAATCTTTCAAAAAATAATCAAGTCCAGAAACGTCTATTCACTATGCGATGAAAATTGAATGAGATACGTCAATTTCAAGCGGTAGAACACAAAAATTGATAATATGTAAATTTGACCAAACCATGTGGATAGGCCTTCTTCTAACCTCCAATGGTGCCCATAGCACGGCTCTCATGAAAGAATACCATATCGTGGTGCATTCATAAAAGTAGATTTTGAGTTTTTGGCAGTTCTAGGGGTAATCTATGGTTCCCAATCCGATTCCGAGTCGAGCGGCTGCCTATCATTGAATTACAACAAGTTGGCATACACATTTCGGTGTTAAGGGTGGACGTGGTGTAATTGTTCGAACCATTTTATTTCTGTAATATCTCGATCTGCGGATGCAGCAGCTTGCTGCGAAATTTTGAGACTCGCACTTCAGACCCTCAGAAAATACCTTAAAAGTGCTTCAATTACCATGAAATTTGGTATGCATGCATCGATTGTGATCAGTTACGACTTCCCTGAGCCATTTGAGGTAGGTCAAAATGGGAGGGCTGAGAAGTTTTTGTTGAATAACTTTATTAGTTCGAAACATAAACATTCCAAATTTTTACATCGTTTAGAGAATTCAAATCTGCATCTCCATGATTTTTTTTCAGATTTTTGCCATTTGGTCTTGTATGGTTTCGAAGCCAAAAACCGCGGATTTTGCGTTAGACGCCTTGCAACGAAATTTCGCGCGAAACGCGATCCAGCTCTCGCGCAGAGGGTGTAAGACGTTACGCTCTAGAACCGGATGTCGAGGGTTCGAATCCTCATGATAGCAAACATGTTTTGGTTGTCCTAAAATGCTATTTCTGAAATATTGGTATGATTTAATGCTTTTTGTGTGCTCTGCACGCGAATATTTTCGGCAAATACTCCCAAACTTATTTCACGGGCGAACGTCATGTATATGACATTCTAATGATGGCAAAACATGTTTGCTACCATGAGGATTCGAACCCTCGACATCTGGTTCTAGAGCGTAACGTCTTACACCCTCTACTCGCAGAGCTGGAGCGAAACTTCGTTGTTTTTGGCTTTAAAACCATACAAGAACAAATAGTATAAAAAATCATGGAGATGCAGAATTGAATTCTCTAAACGATGCAAAAATTTCGAATGTTTATGTTTCGATCTAATAAAGTTATTCAACAAAAACTGTTCAATACAATACAATGAAATATTTATCTGTTATCGCTTTCTGGGCGCAGATCAAGATGTGGGGTCTGAAAAGGTTGTTCTTCTCATTTCAAGATGGTCATTTGCGGTGTGCTTACGAGAGGATGTTGGATTGCACTGCATAGGTAGAATCTCACTATGGGTCGTAAACGAAGCCTTGCGTGTTCTAGACTCTTCTCTGCTCGAACCCTCCAGACTCGATGATCAATCTTTCAACGAGATGATCGAGTCTAGTTTCTGAAGAACCAAACATCTTAGTAGGTCATACCCATCACACTGTAACCACTCCGGCTTGGATGGGGATTCTTTTCTTGATGAGCCGAAGGCGGAAGCGAGGGGTATTAGGAGAAACCAATCCAAATCAGAGAGAAAAGGGAGAGGGACCGCTCGCGACGACTAACAAGGAAAGGAATGGAACTGTTCAGCCCTCCCATTTTGACCTACCTCTAAAAGGCTCAGGGAAGTCATAACTGGTCATAATTGATACCTGCATGCCAAATTTCATGCTAGTTGAAGCACTTTTAAGGCATTTTCCGAGGGTCTGAAGTGCGAGCCTCAAAACTTTGCGGGAAGCTCACGGCGGGTTTTGATGAACAAGCCCTTTGATATGCAGCACGGCGGGTACCGATATGAGGTGTTCAAAAATAGCGCGTAAAAAGGTCTGTGTGGGAAGCCTGCTAACGAGCGTAGCCACACAGCTTGGAATGGATCGATACGTTGAAAGACGTATAAATATAATTTTATAGCTGTTTTAGTGTTGTTCAGCACGCTGGATTTCCCGAAATATCATTAATTATCCCGAAAAAAATCGATAAACATGCCAAAATGAGCCTTGAAAAGTTTGAACAGTTTTACGAGTTATTTCCAGTTGGTTGTATCGTGTGATAACCAAAAGACGAGAGAGAGTAGACTAGTTTATCTCGGATGAGAGTGAGGAGGAGAGGGACGAGAGGGATTTATATACCCACGAGGGCTCACGCAATTGCACAGAGGACGGGCCACGCGCTCTCTCTCCCCTCCCCCCGCGTTTCTCTAACCCGCGGCGACTAGAGCGCGCCCTCTACCCTACAGTCTCGCTTCCTCCCTTCGATGTGCAAGCGCGCCACGTACTCTCTCACTTTCTCTGACCGACGATAGATCATGCGATCTAGAGACGATATACTACGGTAGCCCGCGTCCTACCGTGTCCCATTTTACATTTGAAAATGAGGCACGACTTTTTGTTCACCACCTGAACCCCCGTGATACTCCTCACGGGCCGAGCCAGCGAGGGTACTGTAAGAAAATAAACCATTCCGCGCATTTCTCAAGCTTACGCATCGTGAAAAGGGGCGGAACATGAATTCAATAATCGTGCGTGCGAGTGCGATTTGTGCGCGGCAGTGCAAACTGCGCCAAACTCGTTCTTTCGTGTTGTGTTGACACATTGAAATTCGATTTACATCGATTTAGATACTACTTTAAGCAGAAGCTTAGTAAATTGAGTAAATTGCGCGAATGAAAAAAATCGCTCATCGAAATTGTAAGTGCGACTGATAAAGCGTTCCGTTAATTAACAATTTGGGCAGATTGGAGGCGGAGCATGCTAAACAGAGAATTGCAAAAGCTGTGCATTTGAATCTTACAATACTGTGGGAAAACTGTGAAGAATTTATGTTGACTAAGAAACAGTCAGAACTAGAGCCCGTAATAATAGAAGAAAAAACTAAAGACAAAGGAACGTTGAAGCGCGCGAATCCCATACTTACCTGCCAAATCAGGAATTGAGGAAAAGAAAACTCGCGTAGTGCCAGTGGTTCAACCGTTAGCGAGCTTAGCAGATAAAGAAAGTGGATTATCGCAACTTAGCGAAAGGAAACATACCACTCGATACCTCTAAAATGGAGCATTAGTAAAGTGCAAAAGCAAATGAAAGAATTTTCCCACAAATGTTAGTCAAATCTAGGGAGAGCAGGCGGGTTTCTTCAAAATGCTTCTAAAATAAAATGCGCATAGAATCCGATAGTTTATGAGCTGCCGATACGATTTCGACACCAAAAAATTAAAAAATTAACGAAGTAAATTAATTATTCGAATTAAAAAAATTAACGCCGAGGCTAGGATACAGTACGCTCCGCCTACCAACATTGGCTTCATCAGCAACTGACTTTTTATCTTCATACTTTTCATTATTTATTTTTCCTCATTTTTAAACTGAAATTATATGAAAATATGCTTTCGAATTGATACATGTCATTCTGGGAATCACAGACCAAAAAATAGCTTCTCAATTAGCTTCTCACTGTTTGTAAAAGGAACATCGCGTGTTCGGCTTTCAGATCTTGAAAGTAACATTCCGTTCGATGACACATGGCTTTACTACGCAAAAACACGTTCTTTAGGATCAGTAGATTGAATTGGAATACGAATATAAGGTGTGTCGAAGGACGGAAGTACATTATCGATCGAAGGAAAGTGGGCATCACAAAATGTTGGGCACTCCTGCAGAAGCCCAGATCGGGGTAACAATAGTGGTTAATGGTATCGGGAGGACAAGCAGGTAAGCCATAACCTTAGACTGCAGAACCCTGAGACATACTAAAGAAAGTTTTAGCCTAAATGCTCAATCCTGTCGCTATATAGCGTCTTTTCGAGCGCTTGCTGGAATGATGCCTAACCTCAAATAGCGTCAGTTCGCGGCCTCCCTCCGCGTGTAGGCTAAACAGTACGACAATACAAACATGTCTAAGGGTTCGGCAGTCTCAAGGTACGACTTACCTGACTGGGGTCTACCCCTAACACCACTATTGTTACCCCGATCTGGGCTTCTGCAGGAGTGCCAAATGTTGCGGGTTTTCAGTCTAAAACTCTATGTAACTTCAATGCTCCCGCTGCCATATTAACGCACTTCGCCGTAACATGTACTATTCGCCGTAACATGTACTACGTAACATGTACATCAATTGTATTCGTAACGAAATATAAGGTATGGCAAAGGGAGCAAATCAATTATCGGCCGAGGAAAATTAAAGTCGGAAAAAACGCGTGTTTGGCGGCAAAAATTCGACGTATCTTCAATGCTCCCTCTGCCACATTAACGCAAATCGCGGGATTGTGTGCTCTAGAGTCCCTAAATTGTATGCGTAACGAAATATAAGGTGCGGCAGAGGGAGCAAATCAATAATCGGTCGATTGAGTGGAAATTAGAAATAAACTTTTCTAAATTTCACTATGAACCGCATTATACCGGCCTCACAGTGGTCAAAATGATCTGAGAATATAATTGAGATAGGGAGAATTCATTTGGAAAAGAAAAAAATAATCTGTATCAAAAATAAAATGTAGAAAACAACTGAAAAATGATTTCAAAAGTTCTCAAACGATTTGGAATCGTAAACTGAAAAGAAAATTGGTGCGTGGTCGACATTTCCCATGTACTGTCAGTTGGAATTCTGAAATGACCATGCTCTGCGGTCCCTAGTCAAATCACTCGAAAATGAGAATAGATTATCCAATAATGCAGTGAGAGCACAATGGATATTAACATCAAAATTACCATGTCTTCTCGCCTATAAAAGAGCGAGCCTTTCCCTAAAAGAGCGAGTTGTTCATTTTTGTCAAACCTTGATTCAATAGACTAAACGTTTATTACTCATAGGATACGGTAGGGACACGCGATATCTGTGTTGTTAATGTTCCTTCCAGTATTAAGAGATAAATCAGGTATCCGGTGAATTCATGCTGAACAAAGAACAGAGACGATTTTTCGTGGAGAGCAGCCATCGCAGTCGCGAGCTTTCGAAATATTCGTTTTTATAAGCATGTAAAATTGATGGTGATTCCAGGCTGCACGTTTGCAACCCGCCGAGATCACGCCACGCAAAGAATCGTACACATTTGAAGCTGCGCTCTCAATCTGGTGAGCGGAGCACTATTTTTTGCTTGGAGCCAAAGGTATGGCGTTTCATTTCTGTCGATTTGAAAAAACTCCCTTAATCCGTGTAGTCAATTCCTTGAGTGTATTTTACCTTGAATGATTATTACAGGGTGGATGCTTACTAACTACTCTATTTTGACCGTATTTCAAAACATAAAAAACATGCAACAGTCACAGATCACAATGTGATATAAATCCCCTTACCTGAGTATCGACTCACGCCCGTGCTAACTCATCTACTCAGGCACACCCCCTACCGCGAACTGAGCAAATATGGTGTAACGGTGTGACAGTACCTTCGCAGCATTACATACGGTATTAGGCGGGCAAAAATCATTCAAAATTATTTTCTGGGTACGACTTTTTATACATGGTTGAACCCACGTGCTTATATCAAAGGGCTTGTTCATCAAAACCCGCCGTGTGCATGCTCTTTCGAATGAGCTATCATTGGATACCGAAAATTGGCTTTACATCTAAGAAACAGGTTTGAAAGATTTTGAAAGTTTCAGACTCTTTCATTTCTATCATGCGACCGTTGAAAGTTGAATGTATGATACAGCAGTAATTGGGACGAGTCCCAATTGGAGATTCACTGCACTTCCCGCAGCCACAGGTCTTGGTGAGGTGAGCTACAGGATGATCAAAAACCTTAAACTGAGCATCTCTCTCCATGACCAGTCGTTCAGCTTCTTTTGCTCATTCCATTCTCTCTACTGAAGGCTCAAACACGGAAAGATCGGAACATAGAGTGTAACGGTTCATCTACAATTGTTTCTATGACCATATGTTTATCGTTCGCTTCAATAAAGAACATTTCATGCACATTTCTGACTCTCTTCGTTTTGTGCGCTCTGACCAGAGAGATAGTTTGGATTTGTGAGAGTCAGACCATTGCTTATGTTACGTACAGTCCTGTTGGTTTCCCATGTGAACACGTTGCGCTCCGAGTAACCCCCAGTAACCCCCACTGACCCCACGGGTCTAGCACGTTCATTTTTGAGAGAATCGTGCTTAAATTGGTTTTGTTGTGTTCTGCATGCAATTCTGCATCGAATCATATTCAATTTGTACTATTAAAAGTTGAAATATTTCGGGAAATTAATTTTGAAGTTGTCGAAAAGAAAAAAATCACTTCCCGGTTCACAATACGGTACTCAAGAAAAATCAGTTCGCGGTTCGCGTTTTGGCAACTTGCCAGCTGGCTACGTGGATTAACTTCGATTTTTGCTTTCAATGCGTATCTTCGCTGTTTTATTAATTATTGTCTACTTATTGCCGTCTCAGAACATTGGCGACTCGTACTGCAAGCTGATCCAAGGCGGACATCGACTGGAGTAATCTGTCAGATGAGTGATTTTCCCATATTTATATTTCCTTTGAACGGTTCAGTAAAGGCTTGTGCTGAAGGTTGTAGGTGACCGATGCCTTCTTTATCGATCGAGGAACAATGGAACAGGAATACAACACGGTTCTTCTTCAACTGGACAACAATCAGATGAGTAATTTTGTACAATTAATTTACACAATAAATTATTATAGTTAATTGTTATACTTCCATTTATCAATAATGGGGCCTCCTTTAACTTTATGAACTAATGTCATATTCTTCTTAACGTGGTTAATATACTTCCTACAAATGTCTTTACTAAGGATATGGGTCCAGTAGTGTAGGATAGAAGTCTTCAAATCAGATAGGCTCTTGGGCTTGCGATTCGTCCTTACCCAGATCTTCAAATCCCTCCAAATATACTCGATGGGATTCATGTCTGGAGAGGACGGAGCCCACGGAGCCAACGTGATCCCCCAATTGGCAAATTGAGCTTGTGATGTTTTCGCAACGTGACATGGAGCTCTATCCTGTTGATAGACAGCCTCGCTCCTTCCTCTCCAGTTGTCAATGAATGGGAGCAAGAAATCCTTCATTATTCCCATATATGCCGGTCCGTTTAGAGTCTCTCCCGGCTCAATGAATGCAAGAGGGCCTGCTCCATCCCAAGTGATGGCTCCCCAAATCATATACTGCAAAATAGATTTACTTTACTATTTCTAATAATTTTGTAGCGTACCTTTTTAGGGAACTTATGAATGCTAGTAAATCTTCTTTTATCATACTGATTTGATGAACGAATGAATCGACGATTTCCGCCCAACTGTACAGTACATTCGTCACTCCAAATCTAAAAGTATTTTTACTAATAAAGTATATAGAAGACCTAACTATTACCCAATTGGCGAAAGTTTCATTAGAGGCCATGAGATCATCGACATATTTGTATCGCTTTTGCATTTGGGTTGGATTGATGGTCGGGACTTTTCTACGAATATTCTATTGATCATTAATATCTTGGTGCAGAATATAATCATATCGAAATGTTCACTTTTCAGAGTATGTTTTCACTCCCTTCATCTCCATCAACCTCCTTAGGACATATCGGGTGATGGGGATTCCGTACTCCTCCTTCAACTCGTCAATAATCTAAAGTGAGTGTTTTCATTCTTGAAACCAAGTTCCAACTTTCATCCTGCTCTGTCTCGAGCTCTTCATCTGAATCCCTCTCTTCTTCACATAACTGCTTCACTAACTCCGCAACCTCCTCAGTGCGATTTCCAAGAATATAGGAACTGAGCAAAAGGCAGTTCAATTTCAATCGATAGAAAATTCCTGAGTAGAAAATGCTAACCAATATTCCTTCCCCTCTCCTGTTTCCTCCCTCTCCTCTCGTTTGTAATGTGTCAATACTGATCCGTAAGAGATGTTAATGCTAGAAACAGCTTGAAACTCTCAAGAGACAGATGATAACTAGGCAATCATTGTGTAAATTAATTGTACAAAATTACTCATCTCATTGTTGTCCAGTTGAAGAAGAACCGTGTTGTATTCCTGTTCCATTGTTCCTCGATCGATAAAGAAGGCATCGGTCACCTACAACCTTCAGCACAAGCCTTTACTGAACCGTTCAAAGGAAATATAAATATGGGAAAATCACTCATCTGACAGATTACTCCAGTCGATGTCCGCCTTGGATCAGCTTGCAGTACGAGTCGCCAATGTTCTGAGACGGCAATAAGTAGACAATAATTAATAAAACAGTGAAGATACGCATTGAAAGCAAAAATCGAAGTTAATCCACGTAGCCAGCTGGCAAGTTGCCAAAACGCGAACCGCGAACTGATTTTTCTTGAGTACCGTATTGTGAACCGGGAAGTGATTTTTTTCTTTTCGACAACTTCAAAATTAATTTCCCGAAATATTTCAACTTTTAATAGTACAAATTGAATATGATTCGATGCAGAATTGCATGCAGAACACAACAAAACCAATTTAAGCACGATTCTCTCAAAAATGAACGTGCTAGACCCGTGGGGTCAGTGGGGGTTACTGGGGGTTACTCGGAGCGCAACGTGTTCACATGGGAAACCAACAGGACTGTACACAATATGTTGCTGTGAATAAAGAGAAACGACAATGCAGAGAAGGGATTTGAATTTCGAAACTATGCCGAAGAGAGATAATCCAATTATCAAGACTCGGAAGAGTGGGCGGAGTCAAAGGCATCCGATATTAGTGAAATAAAAAACTACGGACAAATGGTGTATGCCGGTGTGAGAGCCGTGCAAAGAGGTTCCGTGTTTTATCTCCGGCTCTCATCGCTCCGCCTCTTTCACGTACGCGCGCGTTTATATTTTCCCGCTCCTGGCTCAACTAGTGGTGCTGTTTTCTGTATAGGGAAGCGTTTATCAAGCGTCCCTGATAAAAAAATATGAAATGAGCAACGAAAACGGCGGAGACAAGGCTTTACAGTAAGCAACTCTCCTAATTTTTTAGCGTCTACTAGATAGCGTGGCTCAGTAGCGTGGTCTGTCAAACCTATCGAATTTTTGGTCGCCGGTTCGATGACCGTTCTCCGCTTCTCATTTTGTCAAGTTTTACCTTTACGTGGTTCTTCTCAAACTGTGAATTTTTTTTGCCAAGGTTGCGCTTCACCTGCAATGAATTGATTATGTTTTGAAATGTGGAATGGAAATCGATTTTATCGATCCTCAAGAAACGAAATCGCAAAGTAACGGTGACATGATTACTCTATGAACGATGTTCTATGCACATCTATTTTTTCGTGCAGTTAGAAAAGTGGACAAGAGGTGTGATCATCAGTGGACAAGAGGTGTGATTATCGGAGATGTTTTGTATATTTCTAAATGTAAGATTAATCCCGCCTTGAATAACATATTATTACCCTCTAGAGTGAATGGCCCAATTATCCTTCAAAATCTTCACTTCTAACCCCTTCTCTTCATTAATCGTCTCTTGACATCCCTTCTACCAATTTATGGCCTCTCCTATGTCCCGTCTATCTCTCTCCTCTCCCTCTCTTTCTCTGAACCCTCTCCCTCTCTTTCCCTGAACCCTCTCCCTCTCTTTCTCAGTAGTAGAAATTAGCTCTAAATTCCCTTCTCTCCCATAAATTTCTTTGCTGGCGCGAATTTTTTCGAGCCAACGTGCGGACGCTTTTTGAGAGGAGAGGTGATGATCTAGTCTGGCCCGCAGAATCATGTATGGAGACACCATACTCGATAGAATTAAATTCTTCCTGTTTGCTCCCCTCAGAGAAAGGACCAAAAATTTTGGTATCCATATAAGGGGGGTGCGTTACTCGAAATAGCATGTCTGAACTCTTTTTTTTCTGCTAAGCAATGGTTGAACATATGAGGGGTAGATGTTACCCCTTGCCAAAACCAGTGCATGGCCTTAAAAAAATGTGTGTTTTTAGGCCGATTTGTAGGCTCTTCGCTTCCTACAAAGAAGTCGACTCGATTTGTAGGCATCGACCGAATTCGCCCTGTTGCTACAATTTGTACAATGAATAAAGTCGGCTACTTTTTATTCGATTGCATTTGTAGGAAGTACAACAAAATGAAGGTGATCTACAAATTAGAAGAAGAAAATAGTAGGCTACAATCGAAGGCAACAAACTTGTAGGGTGAAGGGGGGTCGGGGTAGTTTCTACAAAACAAAGACTAAAAATATGTAGCCTACAATCCGTCTCTCAAAATTTGTCGGCACACCCCCTCCCTACAAATTGGAGCTCCAAATTTGTAGACACCATCCGCCAGACATTTGTAATTTGTAGGGAGGGGGTGTGCCGACAAATTTTGAGAGACGGATTGTAGGCTACTATTTTTAAGCCATTATTTGTAGGCAAAAAACTTTAATTTTGAATTAATTTTCAAAATTATTTAAATTTAACAAAATGATGTTTTATTAGTCCTAGGGCCTAGGGGGTCTATTTTAAGCAAAAAAACTAGACTTTTTGATTAATTTTGAAAAATCGTCCAGGGGCATGAAAAAGTGGTGGTCAGAGGACGATTTCGAGAAAAGTCGATTTTTTCTAAAGTTACTGGCTCTAGAGCTGTTAAACTGTAAAACTAGACGTATATGAGTGGTTGGGAGGGGTTAGGGAGCTAGTATGGAATTTGTGAAGCTACATAGTAACTACGTTTAGCTATGATTATAGGCTAGTAGTGAAATAGAAAATACAAATTGTGATAAATATGACATGTATGACACATAAACAATCAAAGGCGATAAAAACTAGAATAATCATCAAGTGGCTTTGAACCTTTCATCCGTTGTTGCCTCCAAAGTCGTCTTTCGTTGTCGCACCTGGACTGCACTCGAGCTGGAAAACGGAGGTTAATTATATTTTCACGACCTAATCTGTCCCATTTCTTCCTCCATTTCACATTTTCGTAAATTTGCAGAACTATCCGATCATTTTGGCAATACCTGTGACTGACCTGTGGTGGGGAGGGGGGATATCTGGCCGGAGTCAGAGGGAGGACATAGACCAAAAATCGATGGTCGCCAATAGGCTTAGGACTTGGCAGAGATGATCACTAGGGTATATTTAGTGCCGCCGTAAGTTTGCAGAGAAATCCGACCATTTTGGCAATACCTGTCACTGACCTCTGGGACTTAGCGGAGTCATGTCAACCCAAAATAGGGGTGAACGTCATGGTGGGGGATTGACTTGAGACTTGGCAGGGATGATCACTAGGGTATATTTAGTGCCGCCGTAAGTTTGCAGAGCTATCCGATCATTTTGGCAATACCTTTCACTGACCTGTGGTGGGGAGGGGGGATATCTGGCCGGAGTGAGAGGGAGGACATAGACCAAAAATCGATGGTCGCCAATAGGCTTAGGACTTGGCAGAGATGATTACTAGGGTATATTTAGTGTCGCCGTAAATTTGCAGAGCTATCCGATCATTTGGCAATACCTGTGACTGACCTGTGGTGGGGAGGGGGGATATCTGGCCGGAGTCAGAGGGAGGACATAGACCAAAAATCGATGGTCGCCAATAGGCTTAGGACTTGGCAGAGATGATCACTAGGGTATATTTAGTGCCGCCGTAAGTTTGCAGAGAAATCCGACCATTTTGGCAATACCTGTCACTGACCTCTGGGACTTAGCGGAGTCATGTCAACCCAAAATAGGGGTGAACGTCATGGTGGGGGATTGACTTGAGACTTGGCAGGGATGATCACTAGGGTATATTTAGTGCCGCCGTAAGTTTGCAGAGAAATCCAACCATTTTGGCAATACCTGTCACTGACCTCTGGGAGTTAGGGGAGTCATGTCAACCCAAAATAGGGGTGAACGTCATGGTGGGGGATTGACTTGAGACTTGGCAGGGATGATCACTAGGGTATATTTAGTGCCGCCGTAAATTTGCAGAGCTATCCGATCATTTTGGCAATACCTTTCACTGACCTGTGGTGGGGAGGGGGGATATCTGGCCGGAGTGAGAGGGAGGACATAGACCAAAAATCGATGGTCGCCAATAGGCTTAGGACTTGGCAGAGATGATTACTAGGGTATATTTAGTGTCGCCGTAAATTTGCAGAGCTATCCGATCATTTGGCAATACCTGTGACTGACCTCTGGGACTTAGCGGAGTCATGTCAACCCAAAATAGGGGTGAACGTCATGGTGGGGGATTGACTTGAGACTTGGCAGGGATGATCACTAGGGTATATTTAGTGCCGCCGTAAGTTTGCAGAGAAATCCAACCATTTTGGCAATACCTGTCACTGACCTCTGGGAGTTAGGGGAGTCATGTCAACCCAAAATAGGGGTGAACGTCATGGTGGGGGATTGACTTGAGACTTGGCAGGGATGATCACTAGGGTATATTTAGTGCCGCCGTAAATTTGCAGAGTTATCCGATCATTTTGGCAATACCTTTCACTGACCTGTGGTGGGGAGGGGGGATATCTGGCCGGAGTGAGAGGGAGGACATAGACCAAAAATCGATGGTCGCCAATAGGCTTAGGACTTGGCAGAGATGATCACTAGGGTATATTTAGTGCCGCCGTAAGTTTGCAGAGAAATCCGACCATTTTGGCAATACCTGTCACTGACCTCTGGGACTTAGCGGAGTCATGTCAACCCAAAATAGGGGTGAACGTCATGGTGGGGGATTGACTTGAGACTTGGCAGGGATGATCACTAGGGTATATTTAGTGCCGCCGTAAGTTTGCAGAGCTATCCGATCATTTTGGCAATACCTTTCACTGACCTGTGGTGGGGAGGGGGGATATCTGGCCGGAGTGAGAGGGAGGACATAGACCAAAAATCGATGGTCGCCAATAGGCTTAGGACTTGGCAGAGATGATTACTAGGGTATATTTAGTGTCGCCGTAAATTTGCAGAGCTATCCGATCATTTGGCAATACCTGTGACTGACCTGTGGTGGGGAGGGGGGATATCTGGCCGGAGTCAGAGGGAGGACATAGACCAAAAATCGATGGTCGCCAATAGGCTTAGGACTTGGCAGAGATGATCACTAGGGTATATTTAGTGCCGCCGTAAGTTTGCAGAGAAATCCGACCATTTTGGCAATACCTGTCACTGACCTCTGGGACTTAGCGGAGTCATGTCAACCCAAAATAGGGGTGAACGTCATGGTGGGGGATTGACTTGAGACTTGGCAGGGATGATCACTAGGGTATATTTAGTGCCGCCGTAAGTTTGCAGAGAAATCCAACCATTTTGGCAATACCTGTCACTGACCTCTGGGAGTTAGGGGAGTCATGTCAACCCAAAATAGGGGTGAACGTCATGGTGGGGGATTGACTTGAGACTTGGCAGGGATGATCACTAGGGTATATTTAGTGCCGCCGTAAATTTGCAGAGCTATCCGATCATTTTGGCAATACCTTTCACTGACCTGTGGTGGGGAGGGGGGATATCTGGCCGGAGTGAGAGGGAGGACATAGACCAAAAATCGATGGTCGCCAATAGGCTTAGGACTTGGCAGAGATGATTACTAGGGTATATTTAGTGTCGCCGTAAATTTGCAGAGCTATCCGATCATTTGGCAATACCTGTGACTGACCTCTGGGACTTAGCGGAGTCATGTCAACCCAAAATAGGGGTGAACGTCATGGTGGGGGATTGACTTGAGACTTGGCAGGGATGATCACTAGGGTATATTTAGTGCCGCCGTAAGTTTGCAGAGAAATCCAACCATTTTGGCAATACCTGTCACTGACCTCTGGGAGTTAGGGGAGTCATGTCAACCCAAAATAGGGGTGAACGTCATGGTGGGGGATTGACTTGAGACTTGGCAGGGATGATCACTAGGGTATATTTAGTGCCGCCGTAAATTTGCAGAGTTATCCGATCATTTTGGCAATACCTTTCACTGACCTGTGGTGGGGAGGGGGGATATCTGGCCGGAGTGAGAGGGAGGACATAGACCAAAAATCGATGGTCGCCAATAGGCTTAGGACTTGGCAGAGATGATCACTAGGGTATATTTAGTGCCGCCGTAAGTTTGCAGAGAAATCCGACCATTTTGGCAATACCTGTCACTGACCTCTGGGACTTAGCGGAGTCATGTCAACCCAAAATAGGGGTGAACGTCATGGTGGGGGATTGACTTGAGACTTGGCAGGGATGATCACTAGGGTATATTTAGTGCCGCCGTAAGTTTGCAGAGAAATCCAACCATTTTGGCAATACCTGTCACTGACCTCTGGGAGTTAGGGGAGTCATGTCAACCCAACATAGGGGTGAACGTCATGGTGGGGGATTGACTTGAGACTTGGCAGGGATGATCACTAGGGTATATTTAGTGCCGCCGTAAATTTGCAGAGCTATCCGATCATTTTGGCAATACCTTTCACTGACCTGTGGTGGGGAGGGGGGATATCTGGCCGGAGTGAGAGGGAGGACATAGACCAAAAATCGATGGTCGCCAATAGGCTTAGGACTTGGCAGAGATGATTACTAGGGTATATTTAGTGTCGCCGTAAATTTGCAGAGCTATCCGATCATTTGGCAATACCTGTGACTGACCTGTGGTGGGGAGGGGGGATATCTGGCCGGAGTCAGAGGGAGGACATAGACCAAAAATCGATGGTCGCCAATAGGCTTAGGACTTGGCAGAGATGATCACTAGGGTATATTTAGTGCCGCCGTAAGTTTGCAGAGAAATCCGACCATTTTGGCAATACCTGTCACTGACCTCTGGGACTTAGCGGAGTCATGTCAACCCAAAATAGGGGTGAACGTCATGGTGGGGGATTGACTTGAGACTTGGCAGGGATGATCACTAGGGTATATTTAGTACCGCCGTAAGTTTGCAGAGAAATCCAACCATTTTGGCAATACCTGTCACTGACCTCTGGGAGTTAGGGGAGTCATGTCAACCCAAAATAGAGGTGAACGTCATGGTGGGGGATTGACTTGAGACTTGGCAGGGATGATCACTAGGGTATATTTAGTGCCGCCGTAAATTTGCAGAGCTATCCGATCATTTTGGCAATACCTTTCACTGACCTGTGGTGGCAGGGGGGATATCTGGCCGGAGTGAGAGGGAGGTCATAGACCAAAAATCGATGGTCGCCAATAGGCTTAGGACTTGGCAGAGATGATCACTAGGGTATATTTAGTGCCGCCGTAAGTTTGCAGAGAAATCCGACCATTTTGGCAATACCTGTCACTGACCTCTGGGACTTAGCGGAGTCATGTCAACCCAAAATAGGGATGAACGTCATGGTGGGGGATTGACTTGAGACTTGGCAGGGATGATCACTAGGGTATATTTAGTGCCGCCGTAAGTTTGCATAGAAATCCGACCATTTTGGCAATACCTGTCACTGACCTCTGGGACTTAGCGGAGTCATGTCAACCCAAAATAGGGGTGAACGTCTTGGTGGGGGATTGACTTGAGACTTGGCAGGGATGATCATTAGGGTATATTTAGTGCCGCCGTAAGTTTGCAGAGAAATCCGACCATTTTGGCAATACCTGTCACTGACCTCTGGGAGTTAGGGGAGTCATGTCAACCCAAAATAGGGGTGAACGTCATGGTGGGGGATTGACTTGAGACTTGGCAGGGATGATCACTAGGGTATATTTAGTGCCGCCGTAAATTTGCAGAGCTATCCGATCATTTTGGCAATACCTTTCACTGACCTGTGGTGGGGAGGGGGGATATCTGGCCGGAGTGAGAGGGAGGACATAGACCAAAAATCGATGGTCGCCAATAGGCTTAGGACTTGGCAGAGATGATTACTAGGGTATATTTAGTGCGCCGTAAATTTGCAGAGCTATCCGATCATTTGGCAATACCTGTGACTGACCTGTGGTGGGGAGAGGGGATATCTGGCCGGAGTGAGAGGGTGGACATAGACGAAAAATCGATGGTCGCCAATAGGCTTAGGTCTTTGCAGAGATTATCACTAGGGTATATTTAGTGCCGCCGTAAGTTTGCAGAGAAATCCGACCATTTTGGCCATACCTGTCACTGACCTCTGGGAGTTAGGGGAGTCATGTCAACCCAAAATAGGGGTGAACGTCATGGTGGGGGATTGACTTGAGACTTGGCAGGGATGATCACTAGGGTATATTTAGTGCCGCCGTAAGTTTGCAGAGAAATCCAACCATTTTGGCAAAACCTGTCACTGACCTCTGGGAGTTAGGGGAGTCATGTCAACCCAAAATAGGGGTGAACGTCATGGTGGGGGATTGACTTGAGACTTGGCAGGGATGATCACTAGGGTATATTTAGTGCCGCCGTAAATTTGCAGAGCTATCCGATCATTTTGGCAATACCTTTCACTGACCTGTGGTGGGGAGGGGGGATATCTGGCCAGAGTGAGAGGGAGGACATAGACCAAAAATCGATGGTCGCCAATAGGCTTAGGACTTGGCAGAGATGATCACTAGGGTATATTTAGTGCCGCCGTAAGTTTGCAGAGAAATCCGACCATTTTGGCAATACCTGTCACTGACCTCTGGGACTTAGCGGAGTCATGTCAACCCAAAATAGGGGTGAACGTCATGGTGGGGGATTGACTTGAGACTTGGCAGGGATGATCACTAGGGTATATTTAGTGCCGCCGTAAGTTTGCAGAGAAATCCGACCATTTTGGCAATACCTGTCACTGACCTCTGGGACTTAGCGGAGTCATGTCAACCCAAAATAGGGGTGAACGTCATGGTGGGGGATTGACTTGAGACTTGGCAGGGATGATCATTAGGGTATATTTAGTGCCGCCGTAAGTTTGCAGAGAAATCCGACCATTTTGGCAATACCTGTCACTGACCTCTGGGAGTTAGGGGAGTCATGTCAACCCAAAATAGGGGTGAACGTCATGGTGGGGGATTGACTTGAGACTTGGCAGGGATGATCACTAGGGTATATTTAGTGCCGCCGTAAATTTGCAGAGCTATCCGATCATTTTGGCAATACCTTTCACTGACCTGTGGTGGGGAGGGGGGATATCTGGCCGGAGTGAGAGGGAGGACATAGACCAAAAATCGATGGTCGCCAATAGGCTTAGGACTTGGCAGAGATGATTACTAGGGTATATTTAGTGCGCCGTAAATTTGCAGAGCTATCCGATCATTTGGCAATACCTGTGACTCACCTGTGGTGGGGAGAGGGGATATCTGGCCGGAGTGAGAGGGTGGACATAGACGAAAAATCGATGGTCGCCAATAGGCTTAGGTCTTTGCAGAGATGATCACTAGGGTATATTTAGTGCCGCCGTAAGTTTGCAGAGAAATCCGACCATTTTGGCAATACCTGTCACTGACCTCTGGGACTTAGCGGAGTCATGTCAACCCAAAATAGGGGTGAACGTCATGGTGGGGGATTGACTTGAGACTTGGCAGGGATGTTCACTAAGGTATATTTAGTGCCGCCGTAAATTTGCAGAGCTATCCGATCATTTTGGCAATACCTGTGACTGACCTGTGGAGGGGAGGGGGGATATCTGGCCGGAGTCAGAGGGAGGCCATAGACCAAAAATCGATGGTCGCCAATAGGCTTAGGACTTGGCAGAGATGATCACTAGGGTATATTTAGTGCCGCCGTAAGTTTGCAGAGAAATCCGACCATTTTGGCAATACCTGTCACTGACCTCTGGGAGTTAGGGGAGTCATGTCAACCCAAAATAGGGGTGAACGTCATGGTGGGGGATTGACTTGAGACTTGGCAGGGATGATCACTAGGGTATATTTAGTGCCGCCGTAAGTTTGCAGAGAAATCCAACCATTTTGGCAAAACCTGTCACTGACCTCTGGGAGTTAGGGGAGTCATGTCAACCCAAAATAGGGGTGAACGTCATGGTGGGGGATTGACTTGAGACTTGGCAGGGATGATCACTAGGGTATATTTATTGCCGCCGTAAATTTGCAGAGCTATCCGATCATTTTGGCAATACCTTTCACTGACCTGTGGTGGGGAGGGGGGATATCTGGCCAGAGTGAGAGGGAGGACATAGACCAAAAATCGATGGTCGCCAATAGGCTTAGGACTTGGCAGAGATGATCACTAGGGTATATTTAGTGCCGCCGTAAGTTTGCAGAGAAATCCGACCATTTTGGCAATACCTGTCACTGACCTCTGGGACTTAGCGGAGTCATGTCAACCCAAAATAGGAGCTATCCGATCATTTTGGCAATACCTGTGACTGACCTGTGGTGGGGAGGGGGGACATCTGGCCGGAGTCAGAGGGAGGACATAGACCAAAAATCGATGGTCGCCAATAGGCTTAGGACTTGGCAGAGATGATTACTAGGGTATATTTAGTGCCGCCGTAAATTTGCAGAGAAATCCGACCATTTTGGCAATACCTGTGACTGACCTGTGAGGCCATAGACCTCACAGGTCACACATGACTCCCCTAACTCCCAGAGGTCAGTGACAGGTATTGCCAAAATGGTCGGATTTCTCTGCAAACTTACGTCGGCACTAAATATACCCTAGTGATCATCCCTGCCAAGTCTCAAGTCAATCCCCCACCATGACGTTCACCCCTATTTTGGGTTGACATGATTCCCCTAACTCCAAGAGGTCAGTGACAGGTATGGCCAAAATGGTCGGATTTCTCTGCAAACTTACGGCGGCACTAAATATTCCCTAGTGATCATCCCTGCCAAGTCTCAAGTCAATCCCCCACCATGACGTTCACCCCTATATTGGGTTGACATGACTCCCCTAACTCCAAGAGGTCAGTGACAGGTATGGCCAAAATGGTCGGATTTCTCTGCAAACTTACGGCGGCACTAAATATACCCTAGTGATAATCTCTGCAAAGTCCTAAGCCTATTGGCGACCATCGATTTTTCTTCTATGTCCACCCTCTCACTCCGGCCAGATGTCCCCCCTCCCCACCACAGGTCAGTGACAGGTATTGCCAAAATGATCGGATAGCTCTGCAAATTTACGGCGGCACTAAATATACCCTAGTGATCATCCCTGCCAAGTCTCAAGTCAATCCCCCACCATGACGTTCACCCCTATTTTGGGTTGACATGACTCCCCTAACTCCCAGAGGTCAGTGACAGGTATTGCCAAAATGGTCGGATTTCTCTGCAAACTTACGGCGGCACTAAATATACCCTAGTGATCATCTCTGCAAAGACCTAAGCCTATTGGCGACCATCGATTTTTCGTCTATGTCCACCCTCTCACTCCGGCCAGATATCCCCTCTCCCCACCACAGGTCAGTCACAGGTATTGCCAAAATGGTCGGATTTCTCTGCAAATTTACGGCGGCACTAAATATACCCTAGTAATCATCTTTGCCAAGTCCTAAGCCTATTGGCGACCATCGATTTTTCGTCTATGTCCACCCTCTCACTCCGGCCAGATGTCCCCCCTCCCCACCACAGGTCAGTGACAGGTATTGCCAAAATGATCGGATAGCTCTGCAAATTTACGGCGGCACTAAATATACCCTAGTGATCATCCCTGCCAAGTCTCAAGTCAATCCCCCACCATGACGTTCACCCCTATTTTGGGTTGACATGACTCCCCTAACTCCAAGAGGTCAGTGACAGGTATGGCCAAAATGGTCGGATTTCTCTGCAAACTTACGGCGGCACTAAATATACCCTAGTGATCATCCCTGCCAAGTCTCAAGTCAATCCCCCACCATGACGTTCACCCCTATTTTGGGTTGACATGACTCCCCTAACTCCCAGAGGTCAGTCACAGGTTTTTGCCAAAATGGTCGGATTTCTCTGCAAACTTACGGCGGCACTAAATATACCCTAGTGATCATCTCTGCAAAGTCCTAAGCCTATTGGCGACCATCGATTTTTCGTTTATGTCCACCCTCTCACTCCGGCCAGATATCCCCCCTCTCCACCACAGGTCAGTCACAGGTATTGCCAAAATGGTCGGATTTCTCTGCAAATTTACGGCGGCACTAAATATACCCTAGTGATCATCCCTGCCAAGTCTCAAGTCAATCCCCCACCATGACGTTCACCCCTATTTTGGGTTGACATGACTCCCCTAACTCCCAGAGGTCAGTCACAGGTATTGCCAAAATGGTCGGATTTCTCTGCAAATTTACGGCGGCACTAAATATACCCTAGTGATCATCCCTGCCAAGTCTCAAGTCAATCCCCCACCATGACGTTCACCCCTATTTTGGGTTGACATGACTCCCCTAACTCCCAGAGGTCAGTCACAGGTTTTTGCCAAAATGGTCGGATTTCTCTGCAAACTTACGGCGGCACTAAATATACCCTAGTGATCATCCCTGCCAAGTCTCAAGTCAATCCCCCCACCATGACGTTCACACCTATTTTGGGTTGACATGACTCCCCTAACTCCCAGAGGTCAGTGACAGGTATTGCCAAAATGGTCTGATTTCTCTGCAAACTTACGGCGGCACTCCACCGAATCTTATCTTCAAACTATACAGTTGTCCCTATTGATATGTATTAACGAACATGTAAAAGAGTGAGACATGTAGAGACATAGTGCCACATGAGATCTATCGCCTTTATTCTTCAGATAGCCATCGTCAAATCTCACCGGCCAACTGAGAGCAACCAACTTCCGCGAGCTCAGGAACACACAGAGACGACGTAAGTAACATTTTATCATAATAGTACAGATCACCGTGGTTTTATCACTCCAAAAACACTCTGCAGTGGGTCGAATTCCCCCGGCCGGCGAGCTGGCGACGACTTCCAGACGACATCTAACCTGAAACAAGCGTCTAAATGTGAGAAAACACCTTAATTCATCATATTCCATCATAAAATGAAGAAAAAACGAAAAAAAACTTTTGTCGAAATTTCGAAAATTTTCAATTTTCAGCCTCAGGCGACCACAACCGATTCGCTCCAAAATTGCTGGGAGGAATCTTACGACCTCAACGATGACGCCACAGGCTTTTTTTCCGAATTTCATATCCATCTTTATCGATTTTTAGACTGAAACTTTATTTTTTAAAATTTCCCTACAAATTAGGGTTTTAGCCTACAAATTGAGATGCTAATTTGTAGGGTCCTCGGGAGGCAAAAAAACCCTACAAATTTTTCGACTCAATTTGTAGGCCTACTAATTGAGTCGAAAAATTTGTAGGGACATGGTTCGGAAGGTGATCCCTACAAATAAAGAAATCAAATAAGTAGGCCTACTTGTTTGATTTCTTTATTTGTAGGGACACACCTTCCGAACCGTGTCCCTACAAATTTTTCGACTCAATTAGTAGCCTACTATTTTACTGCTCATATTCGTAGCATCATCACGATTGTCACCCCATCCTACAAAATTACTTTCTCTATTTGTAGCCTACTAATGCGTTGTTCCGTATCGTAGGAAGCTCGTCGAAAGGCCCTGTGCCTACTAATTTGTCGATGTTATTTGTCGCCTACAATAAATGAGACTTAATTTATCGGAACTTTCTACCCTACAAATCGGCCTAAAAACACACTTTTTTTTAAGTCCATGCACTGGTTTTGGCAAGGGGTAACATCTACCCCTCATACAGGGTGATTCTGTTACACAGGCGAAAAACAAGTTCAATTTTTTGGTGTAACGGTTGAACTCCCAAAACAGTGGACTTTCTTCACTTCGCAGTGGTTGAAACGGTTAAACAGTTGCAAGAGCCCTGGGTGAATTTAGTTCACACATTACAAAAAACGTGTCCAAGATGAAACTTGATTTTTTCATGAATCAGTTCAGACATGCTATTTCGAGTATTAGTGAAATAAAAAACTACGGACGGTGTATGCCGGTGTAAAAACCACGGACGGTGTAATGGTGTATGGTGTGAGAGCCGTGCAAAGAGGTTCCGTGTTTTATCTCCGGCTCTCATCGCTCCGCCTCTTTCACGTACGCGCGCGTTTATATTTTCCCGCTCCTGGCTCAACTATTGGTGCTGTTTTCTGTATAGGGAAGCGTTTATCAAGCGTCGGAGTGTTTATCAAGCGTCCCTGATAAAAAAATATGAAATGCGCAACAAAAACGGCGGAGACAAGGCTTTACAGTAATCAACTCTACTAATTTAAATTGGGGTGTAATGGGAGTGCATCATTTCGTTCTGCAGTTTCCACGTTTGGGTATTTTTTTGCTCCGCGTGGTGTGTGACAAAAAATTTTATTTCTCTGATATTCGTGTTTGAATTTAGGTCACTTTTCTCAGATCATGCAATTGGGCTAGGGACGGCAGCGGGAATTTTTGAGTACGGAATAATGGATGCCTCCTTCCGACGCTTTTCCTTCAAACTACCGTACTTTTCAAGCCAAGTTCTTTCAATATTTTAAAACATTTTTTAAAAATATTTAATGTTATTTTTAAGCTATTTTATTAATTGGAATGAATATGAACACATATTGAAAGAACACCAAGCATGGCAAGAATAGAAATATTGAAGAATTGGAGAAGCACGAAGCAATCGAAAATACATGTGTTTTCAGAACTAAGTGTTGAAGCTTCGTTTTCACAGTATTTGTAGATTATGAAGCGCAAAAAATGTTTTTCAACATAAAAATAAATATAAATATCAAATAAAAGAGAATAAGGCCGTCAAAATAGAGCATTTTACCGTTACGAAAATGAGCGTTCAATGTTTCCTCGGAGGACGACATTCGTATATCTGAGATTTTATAGTATGTATTTCAAGACATCGATGCGCATCTTATATTACAAAATCAGAAATATACGAATGTCGTCCTCAGAGAAAATGAACGTCGAATTTGCAACTACCGTAATCTCTGGTTCTCAGTGTGGCTTCAAGGTGCCTAGAATAATTTCTCTCCGTATTTGTAATTATAACTGATAATTAGTGGTTGCTAGAGTGCTATTCACAAGTAAAAACCATACAGTAAATGGTTTTGCGTTACTTCAATAAAAATCAGCTACTTCAGTTTGCGATAATTCGGAGTGAAGGGGTGACTTGAGATGCGCTCCACTTGGACTGAAAGCGTCGGCATTTTGACTTATGTTTATTATTGTTTTTCTCTTTAGTTGATCATTATTTTTTTTAACTAAAGTGATAAGTCGGAATGGGGTAGGCATACTCTTCGATTGGGGACCCATTTGTGAATTGTTTTGTTCATTTGTTAACACCGTTGCCGTCCCTAAATTGGGCCTGATGCTTCTAGGTCACGCCCTGGGTAGATTATTGATTTTTAACATTTTTGTTTGTTCCGTTCCTGCTAATTAAGCCATCCCCTATCCGTTTCTGAATTAATAATAGGGGTCAATTTTTTTTCATCGTCCGGTAACTTTAAAGTATTGATTGATGATTTTGTAATATTGAATGATGATTTTCTAAAAAGTTTGACTTGAGTTGCTAGTACTAAAGTTGCTCAACGGAACCGGGGTTACGGTAATCGAATCACTGTTGGATTACTGTAGTTCCATAGTGTAAGATGGCACTGTAGTTGGACCTGATTACACCATGACCTACCACAACATTATCGACCATGACCTAAACGTCGATTTTTTGACTGACAAATTGAGCAAAGATACAACGTATAGAGGGGGTCGCGGATTTTTTCGACTTGCAATACGTCGTCAGTGCTGGACAACTTTGATCATGATCCAACCAACGAATCCAACGAACCGCACGCACAGCACGATTTGCAGAGGCGTATTTGAGGTATCTTGAGTTTTACAGGTTCTGGTTAAATTTTGCAATTTATCACCCTCGATTGCACGGTGTATGATACCAAAATAATAGCCGATGAAGTTCTAAATTTCACATGGTGCCCCAAGTTGGTTGTATCTTGTGATAACCAAAAGACGAGAGTGAGTATCTAGACTATTTTTATCTCGGATGAGAGTGAGGAAAAAACACATCTCAACAAAAAAACAACGTGTACAACACAAACATTAAATGAAAAGATATATAATTATTTCAATTTTACGAGTGCTTCATGAATCAGTTGAAATGTCTCCTTCATGACACGGTGAGAGATATGAAGACGAATGAGCGAATCATCCTCGACCTGTAAATAGTTTACTCTGATTTATCTCACAACGCGCTAAAGAGGGTAAACGGGTTCATTTGGGTGGTAGGGCTATTTTTGGATCGAAATCATCCTCTGACTTTTGCACTTTCTCATTCATAGTGGGTGGAATTTCAATCCAAATCCAAATTGGGAAAAGTCAGATGACGCTTCGCGGGGGCCCCTAACGGGAGGGGGGGGGGGGGCAATCACACGCGGTAGAAAACGCAGTGTGTGACTACAAGTAAAGAGGGACTGATCTGTAAGGATATTCCCACATAAGAGCCACTACCACCGAAACAATCCGGCGAATCGCAAACTATTTTTTCTGTTACGGGGGTGATTTAAAACCGCTCTTAAATTAATATTTGACAATATTTACATGTTTTTTGTTTACTTGCACAAATGGCACGCATCAAACAATTTTATCATGTATAAAAAATGTTTAAAAAAATGGTCGGCGACCTTGTCGCCCTTTTCTTAACGCGTTGAAAACTCTCATTCTCGCACATTTCTGTAACTGATGAAGCACCTACGTGGTGTACGATAAATAAATTGTATTTTTTAAAAATCTGACATCTGGCCTGCCGAAACTTTTTTATTATTATTTTTTTAATGTAAATCGAAATTGCTTTCATGAATTCGGGTATGCTGTAACCACAAACCTTATTCAATTTGGTTCTATTTGAAAAACACAGCCATTGACCGCGGCGCTTCGCGCAACGCATGAGCCTCACCCTGCGGCGTGGCACTCGCCCCCCCCCCCCGGTCGTCGGAACCCATGGTGCGTCATATGCAATGAATAAACATACTACAGGAGGGAATGATATATCGATATTAGTCGTTCCTGGCACGGCCCTTTCCTGTAATTTCCTCAATTGAAGATAATCTGCTAGTTGTTGTTGCAGTGGAGTCAATATGTTCACTTTAACATCCTTCAGTAGGTCAAGGCGGTGAAACATTCGTGCCTAAATGCGCTCCTCATTGATATAAAAAAAAGCCTCTACTTTATTAGTATTAATATTTTATCATATTAGAGTGGCGAACTGTGATTGGAGATTTGAATGATAAATCTCGAGTTTTTTTTTAACTCGTCTGAAGCTTGCTTCGTCCTCTCTTTCTCTACTCTGCGTGAACGTACTTGCAGACCAGCAAGCAGAAATATGCTCTGGTAGAACATTGAAGCGTGCGAGCAATCCTCGTATTTGATAAATATGACAGTCCAGAACTCGGCCAAATATGATGAGTACACATCCTGAAAAAGAAAATAGTTGAAAAAGGTCTGTAAAGTTGACTAATGTCCTGCCCGCTAGTAACAATTAAGATTCCGAGTATATAAAAGGAAAACATGCTTCGGCACCATACATTTGCATCCCCTAATCCAAAAAAGGGTCACATGATGTTTTTTACGAATGGGGATCACCTGACATTTGGATAGGTGGGGGTCACTCAGACCCTAATCAAGCCACCTCGAGAAAGTAGTCAGCGCCGCTTCATGTTAGCAACGCGGCAGCTTCGCGAACGTGGCGCGAACTAATAAAAATAAGGGAAATTTTTCCGGAAGTCTTCAAGCCCTTCACTACCGAAATGTATTCTGAAACCTTAGTCTAAGACTAACCCTGATCCCTAAGCCGTAAAACCTAAACCATAATCACTAACACGGTGAAACTCGCTAGGGTTCAGCCCCCGGAACATCGACATAAGGAAAATGAAAACGTCCGCAGGCATCAAGGAAAATGCGAGCGCTTTCCGAAAAAGTACAGTCAGAATTGCATGAGAAGCCTGAGTTGCAACATCAAATGCCTGATTATTGCCTGATTGTCACGTCACGCGCCGTGCGAACAGTCTTTTATTCCGTTTAGCGGTCAAATTCCGCAGCATAAATTTTACAGCTCGGGCTTTTTTTCAGGATAGATCCAGGATGTTTTTCTTTTCCTTATATCGATGCTCCGGGGACCGTGCTAGGAGAAAAATCTCAGTACACCACGCCACTTTGGACTCGAAAATTTCGAAGTCTGTCACTCTAGCCACCCTGTTTTTTTGGAGGGCTTTCAAATATTTTCCCTGATATTACAGTATTCTTCTACCATTTTTATTGCATTTCCCTCATTTTTTGAATAAAAAATCGCGGGAACGATTAATTTTTTATATTTTGTTAATTTTATTAGGGACGGCAACGGGAATTTTTGAGTACGGAATATTGGTTGCCTACTTTCGACGCTTTTGCTTTCAAACTACCGTACTTTTCAAGATAAATTCATTCAATATTTTAAAACATTTTTGAAAAATATTTAATGTGATTTTAAAATTATTTTGTTGATTGGAATGAATATGAACACATATTGAAAGAACACCAAGCAGTACAACAAGAGACGTGTTGCAGAAATGAAGACGCACGAAGCGTTCGAAAATATGTTTTTTCAGAATTAAAGTTACCCAACAAGGACGAAATTGACCCATTATTTTTTGTCCGCCATCGAATAGCCGATGGTGGAATTAGTATAGAACGAATATACAAAAATGCTAAAAATCAATAATAGCCTCAAGGGAAAGCCGGAAATGATCAGCGTAATCCCGCGCTCTCTCACTTTTGCATACTCTCTCGTACACGCGACGGGATAAGGGTGAGATCAGGGTTTCGTCCTTGTTGGGTAACTTTAAGTGTTGAAGCTTCATTTCCTCAGTTTAAGTAGATTATCTATCACAAAAATTTGTTTTCACTATAAAAAATTCATTCACCCCCACCATAAACAATCGACTGACTGAAAATTTACCGGTCGAAGCAAAGTTCATGGGGCGGGCGGGAAGTGCACGGGAATCTGTGGCATTTAGTAATTTAAGGTACTTGAGATGACGGCGCATCTTTTTCGTGTTGGGACCGAATCGATAGGATTACGGTAGGTAGGTCAAAATCGGCTCCAAATTTGGCATACTCGCATTTTTCGCCGTTTTTCGTCTGTAACTTTTTTCTTTTTGAAGTTGGCCCTTCGCTTCTGTTGAGAAAATTGTAGATCTCGTCGAAATACTCCGGTGCAAAAACAGCAACTCGCTCAACGGACGACCTTCTAGGACGTCGTTGAAGCGAAATACGGCGGGTCAAAGTTTCTCCTTTTTCCTATTCTCGCCCGCGGCATTTATAGAAGAGGCCTTTGCAAATACCAATTTTAAGTGAATTCTTATGTAGAAAACACCGCTCTTTCGAATAAGACCAACGCCATCTCGGTAGGTAATCGGAGTCGTGAGATATATCCATTTTAGTGGAGGAATGTTGGTGCCCGGAAAACACATTTTATGATCTCGCTCCTTTTTTTGTTAGAATCGTGATCCGTGCTATATACCACCTTGTAGCTCTCGTCGAGGCGGTTCGGATAGGCTATTTGTTCGTTTAATACATTTCGATTTAAGCGTGGCGCAGTCGGAAAAGGAGCTGCCAGGGGCTCAGGTTCGGATCCCACCGGATGCAAACCTTTTGCAGCATTTTTTGCTTGGGCGGAAAGTGTCGGGGAGCTGTCGGAAAGTATCCTAGCGTGCTCTTGAACCCTCCAACAGTCAAACCCGACGCGTCTAGAGCGCAAAACACTTTTCGCTCAAAATTCTCCCATTTTTGGCTAGAACTCCAAAAAGCTTACAAATTCACTTTTTAAAAATAATTTCATGGTTTACCCGTAGCGAGCGGAGCTCGGCTAGTTAATATAAATATAAGATATTAGAGAATGAGGCCGCAAAAGTTGAACATTTTACCGTTGTAAATTTGGTTTTCAAGATATCTCGTAATGGGCGAACTCTTCATGCGATCTTTTATAGTACTGTGAGATTAGAACGCGAAATCCGTGGTGTCGTGTATCGCGTGTGGAATAATGCATGTTTGTTTTACATTCATCCGCAAAGTACAAGCGGAACGCTTTATTCTGGCCGTTACTTTTTCGCTTCCATTTTAGCCCCACTTTCACGCTTTCGCTTTTATATACTAAATACGGTAATAAATAAATAAATAAAAGCGAAAGTAGGAAAATGGGGCTAAAATGAAAGCGAAAAAATAAAGGCCAGAATAAAGCGTTCCACTTGTACTTTGCGGTTGAATGTAAAACAAGCATGCACTATTCCGCACGCGATACACGACATCACGGACTTCGCGTTCTAATCTCACAGTATGTTGTTTACAATGAGTAAATCGATTTTTATGAGAAAAACAAGTTTTTATGAGAAGAACAGTTCGCCCATTTATTGATATTGATATTGAAGTTTCCCAACACCCATGAAAATAATTTGAACTGGCGGGAGTGTCCTGATCACGACAAAGCGAGCGAGAGAGTGTGTAAAAGAGAGAGAGCGGGCGTGATCAGGCAATTCAGACTGAAACTTTGCGGCTCTACGTAGTTGCAAATATTGATTTTCTATTATTTGCATTATTCCAGTTGAACTGATTAGAACCCGTTCTACTACATTGTTAAATAATACAGAAAGGCATTTTCAAGGGTGTTGGGTAACTTTAAAACTGATTATTGTAGATTTGTCTCGGCGAACTACCGTAGTTTGAGCAGGAGCAGTAATTGATTTCGTCTTCTTGAGTCGATTTATGTTAGTATTCTTCTTCGATTACGTCATTCAGATTTTTCAGAGTGCGCTATATATAGAATAATTAAATACTACATCGTTTCGACGTTAGTCATGTAACTACAAGTTTTTTCAGTTTGCGATATTTTTGTGACAAAAAGCTGGTTGTCGCCAACGCGCGCCAATTAATGTACTTTCAAAAAATTTCAATTTGGGGAGAGTTTATTCACTCTGGATGGCATCACTCCAATGGATGCCCTTGACCAGCCGTCGGTCCCAGCCTTCGGAGGGGGCATCCGACTGGCGGACGAGTCGCGAATTCCGTATTACTGCCAATATCCCCCATTGTTCTTTTCATAATTTTAGATGTTTATACTCCATTTGGAAGATTGGAAGATTATAAGGAGAAAGTGCGCAATGGTAGTTGGTTCTTGTGTAGAAGACCAAAAAGACGAGAGAGAGTAGACTATTTTATCTCGGATGAGAGTGAATGGAGAGAGGGTGCGAGGGGTTTATATACTCCGAGGCGGCCGGTCCATTGAGGGTAATGAAGAGGGAAATGAGGGATCATCTTCACCCTTAGTATTATTAGCTTCGGTATCGCACGTCGCCAGGCAAATCCAATCTTGTTAGTGTTGTTGACCTTTTATGCGACGTGTAACTGACCTTCTCACGTAGATTAATGCACTCTCACTTCTCTACCCATCTCCTCCCCCCTAGTGATCAACTTATAGTGTCACTAGCTAGTTATGCTTGTAGCCTTGAAGGGTGTGGTAGAGGTGAGAGGCTCTTTAACTAGTCACAAATTTAGTATCTACTATAAATCGTGCTCTAATTTAGCAACGTATAGAAACGAGACTAACTCACTAGCTTTTACTAAAGAATTTGTCTCAAGAGAGGTTATTATTTGGAAACTAGTTTATGCTCTGACTCAATAAAGAATCTGTTTCAATAGAGCTTATTTTATTAGAGGTTGTCCTCCCCAAGCTCTGATGGCTTGTTATTTTTTATAAATGTTTAAAAATAGGTAACAAGGATAGTCAACAATGAAGTTCAGGGAGGTGGAGCTATGCTCTATTGGGCGTAGGATGATCAGTCCCACTCAAAACACCTTTAACTTTCATCGCCTTATTGATTCCTTGGCGGTAGACTAATCCTAGGTCCATATTAAATATCTGGATTGACTCTCTTCCCCAAAGTGAGGGTGATGACTTGTTCAGGACATACAATCGCGTAGGGATTCTTTTTGATCCCCACTCAACCTCAGTCTGCAGCATACCTTGGAATCTCAGTAGCTGGCCACCGTATGCCTTAGCTACTAGGTGTTTCTTGCAGCTTCGGTTTGCCCAGGGCTTCCCATGTTTGGGAGCCTATGACAGACGCTCCAGAGCCTGTATCCAGCTCAAAGGTAATGGGTGTCTTGTCAATCACTGCCTCAATGAGGCATTTGGGCGGAGCTTCTTTAGGTATTAGGTCCACAGCGTGCAGTTGAATGTAGTCGATATCTTCTTCGTAAAGACTGGCCTCATCTTCACTTACGAGATTTGACTCATTCTTGCCATTGTATCTGCAGTCATCGGTTCTGTGACCGTTCACTTTACAAATATATTCAAAATTTCTGTCGCTGGGTCATTACCTTTGTTCGCTCTCTTCGATTGTGTCCATCACTGTCATTTCGTGTTCGGTGGTCAGGGTATTCATCCTTCCTGCCACGCACGAGGTGTACCGAATTGGGTACGGTATGATGGAGCTCTCTGGCTCCTAGTCCTGCTCTCTCGTGCGCTTCAGCTAATGCGAGTAATTGGGACGAATCTTTGTCCGTTTGTTCTATCAATTTCAGCCTAGTGTCGTTAGATCGTACACCAGATATGAAAGCTAGAGTTACGAATGCGTTTCTTATATCTTTGATTTTTTCAAACTCGCACAGCTTTGCAGCGCACTGTATTTCATTGAGGAACTCTGCTAAATTTTGAGCCGGCTTCTGAGTAAGTTGAGTCAGCTTAAATCGTTCTGACCATATCAAAACTTTACGCTGGAAACGCGCAGCCATTGCTGACTTAAACTGCTCATAAGTGTAATCTTCTAGTTCCTTTTCAGGGAGTAATCCTTCCAATGTTGCATAATTTTCAGAACCGATTTCGTCTAAGAACACGAACTTTTTGTGCTCTTCTGAGACATTTCGAAGTCTCATGTAATTTTCAAGACGCTTAGTCCAAATGCGCCAATCACTTCCTGGTAGGTATGCACCAGGAGGCTTCCCTTGGTACAGTACTTCTACCAGTGTGGGTGCTGCTTGTGCTGAGGGGGTACCAGCACCATCATTAAGGTTGAACACGTTGTACAACGAATTACTGAAGGATGACTTCATACTGTATCCTTCAGTATTATTTCGCCTGAATTTAGTATTATCACCATCGGCTCTAACGGCACTCGATGGGAATCTGTCACCATCGGCCCTAACGGCACTCAATGGGAATGTGACACCATCGGCACTCGATGGGAATATGACACCACCGGCTCTATCGGCACTCGATGGGAACCCCTCGGCTCTAAGCCTGGAGGTTGTAGGTGTGGGGGTCAACCTACGTTCCGGAGGAGGTGCCGATGAACTCATTGAGATCGACCTCGACATTGCTGGGTCCATTGTGCTGATCAGCGATGCCGTCGAGGCTGTTGTCGGTGATGTCCTTGGCGTCGGTGTAGACGGTTGTGTTTGCTGGGTGTTTTGTTGGCTCATCTTGGATACGGTATCTGATATGCTATATTTTAGTCTCTAGTACGGGGTCAGGGTGGAGATTGAATCTCCAAAGTGATACTACAGTAATCGGGGTATCGGGGGGAGAACCTGTAGGCGATCCCGCGTAGTTCGAAGACTGAACGCCAGTTGGTTCTTGTGTTGAAGACCAAAAAGATGAGAGAGAGTAGACTATTTTGTCTCTAGTACGGGGTCAGGGTGGAGATTGAATCTCCAAAGTGATACTACAGTAATCGGGGTATCGGGGGGAGAACCTGTAGGCGATCCCGCGTAGTTCGAAGACTGAACGCCAGTTGGTTCTTGTGTTGAAGACCAAAAAGATGAGAGAGAGTAGACTATTTTGTCTCTAGTACGGGGTCAGGGTGGAGATTGAATCTCCAAAGTGATACTACAGTAATCGGGGTATCGGGGGGAGAACCTGTAGGCGATCCCGCGTAGTTCGAAGACTGAACGCCAGTTGGTTCTTGTGTTGAAGACCAAAAAGATGAGAGAGAGTAGACTATTTTATCCGGATGAGAGTGAATGGAGAGAGGGTGCGAGGGGTTTATCACGAGTCTTCTGAGAGATTGCATGAGCCCCCGGCACCAGGAGCCCCGACTTTTAGCAGTATCCACGAGATAATTATGCCAGAGTATATTGGATACGAGAAAACTTTTGGCGTTGGCCGTTTTTTTTGGAACCGGCATTTAGGCATTTTCCGGTTCCGCTCCCGGCTCTACCATATATCGGCTCCCAGATGAGCTAGAGTGGTGGCTTTGGGCTCAAAATGTTCGTAAAATTATTTCCAACAACTTTCCTGTTGATAACAACATCCTACGACAACAATATCACATCGAAAAATGTGATAAAGCGATTTAAAAATGAGAAAATAAATTCTAGCGGCTCGGGGACCCCCCCATTTCGTGTAAACCGAGATCAGTTTCAGAATCTACGTACATTACTATATTAAGAAAAAAATAGCGCCGAACCAATTGTGCCTGGGAATTTGCCCAACAAAGGCGAAAATCATCGAAAATTCGATCATTTCAAATATTCGCAATTGTTATTCTTCACGAAACAAAGTCCATTTGTCGCCTTTTTACTGTTTTATTATAATTACTTATATAAAACATCAAATTCAGTTGAAAAAACCGGAGATGTCCATATTTTAGAAAAATCATATTTTTCACATCACACATCAAATTTTTTTTTCACATTTTCACATCAAATTTGAACGATGTAAACTCAAAATTTCGAGATCACTTGACTCCTCAACTGTAGCCATTTTGTAGCATGCCTCGACGTGAATGAAAATTGGTGGAACATGTCCCTCCAATATCTCAGGTCTCTATTTTTTTGAGACCCGAAATTGGCTCAGAAGACCGTGTCGGAAATAATTAATTTCATTTTTTGAAGTTAATTTTGAGAATTCTGATTGCAAAATGGCTACAGTTGAGGAGACAATTGATCTCGAAATTTTGAGTTTACATCGTTCAAATTTGAGAAATTGTGATGTGAAAAATATGATTTTTATAAAATATGGACATCTCCGGTTTTTTCAACTGAATTTGATGTTTTATATAAGTATTTATAATAAAACAGTAAAAAGGCGACAAATGGACTTTGTTTCGTGAAGAATAACAATTGCGAATATTTGAAATGATCGAATTTTCGCCTTTGTTGGGTAAATTCCCAGGCACAATTGGCTCGGCGCTATTTTTTTCTTAATATACTAATGTACGTAGATTCTGAAACTGATCTCGGTTTACACGAAATGGGGGGGGGGGTCCCCGAGCCGCTAGAATTTATTTTCTCATTTTTAAATCGCTTTATCACATTTTTGGATGTGATATTGTTGTCGTAGGTTGTTGTTATCAACAGGAAAGTTGTTGGAAATAATTTTACGAACATTTTGAGCCCAAAGCCACCACTCTAGCTCATCTGGGAGCCGATATATGGTAGAGCCGGGAGCGGAACCGGAAAATGCCTAAAAGCCGGTTCCAGAAAAAACGGCCAACGCCAAAAGTTTTCTCGTATCCAATGTACTCTGGCATAATTATCTCGTGGACACTGCTAAAAGTCGGGGCTCCTGGTGCCGCAGGGGTTCCGTTTTCATGCAATCTCTCAGAACTCGTGTTATATACTCCGAGGCGGCCGGTCCATTGAGGGTAATGAAGAGGGAAATGAGGGATCATCTTCACTCTTCGTATTATTAGCTTCGGTATCGCACGTCGCCAGGCAATTCCAATCTTGTTATTGTTGTTGACCTTTTATGCGACGTGTAACTGAACTTCTCACGTAGATTAATGCACTCTCACTTCTCTAGTAGACTCTGCTAAACGAGAGGTGAGACGCTCTCGGCGAGATCATTCGTCAAAAACTGCTCTCGTTGAACGGTCAACTCTCGAAATGAATTTAAATGTGAGAGTCACTCTCGACGAGAGCTCTCGCGAGACAGTCAAATTAGTTAGTCTCGGCGAGAGGGCGAGTGGTCTCGCCATTCATTTCTTCCAGTTATTGAGCACGAGAGTGGTTGGCGCAGATCATGGCGCTTCGCTCAGTTATAACAGTTTTACTAGTTTATCTTGGGTGTCCTTTCCCAAAAGTCTATCTGGCAGAGTGGATAACGGGTCAGATTTACGCGCAGTGAGTCGCTGGTTCGAATTCAACTTTGAGGTTTTTGCAAAAAAACTCTTCATTAATTTTTGCTCACTCAGACTTAGGCTTGGCCCCCTAGGCAGTTAACCTCGACTAGTCGCAATGAGGAGAATCACTAGATGTTCATGACAATCAGCACATCTTTACTTTTCTGATTTTTACTCCCCGACCACTCACATTTTCACCAATAGGGAGAAATTAATGAGAGGGTCTCGCGACATTCGTCCTCTCGCCGAGAGTAATCAATTTAAATCTCTCGCGAGACCTCTCGACCAAGAGGCGAAAGGGGAAAATGAACAGGCCGATCTCTCTCTCGAATAAACCAAAATGAGAGCGTTCTCGACGAGAGAGAATGGGAGTTTCGCGAGAGATCTCTCATTTAGCAAAGCCTATTCTCTACCCAACTATGGCCATTATAATGGGGTGTGGTCAGCGCAGCACTCTTTGGAATGTTCCGGAAGATCCGGGGCTATTCGAACGAATCTACTGCACTCTCAGTTTCCCACACACTCTCACTTTCAATAAGTAGTACTCGACTAGGGAAACGCACGAGCGTCGGTACTGTGAGAACAGAAAGTGTAATCCATGGTGTGGTGCCGAGATTTAGTACATTTGATTCTAAATATACGCGGAACATTTTTTCTTCCGCGTTCCGCTTATATTTAGAATCAAATGTACTAAATCTCGCCTCCACACTACGGACTACGCTTTCCATTCTCACAGTAGAATTTTGATCCGCATCTGCGCAAAACCACACTAATCCTCGAATGTTTTTAGCTCGGATCCAATCACTCCTGCGGTAAGGGGAATGAGTCGGCGAGCAAAATCGAAGAGATACGGTATTCGCGACTCGTCCGCCAGTCAGATGCCCCCTCCGAAGGCTGGGACCGACTGCTGGTCAAGGGCATCCAGAGTGAATAAACTCTCCCTTAATTGAAATTTTTTAAAAGTACATTAATTGGCGCGCGTTAGACAACCAGCTTTTTGTCACAAAAATATGGTTTTCCTAAAATTTTCTCTTTCACCGTGTTGAATACCTCACCCATATTTGTTGCTTCGTATTTTTCGACTATAAAAATAAGAATTGGACTGACGTTGATGGCTCCCTTCACCACCAGCTGCTGTCTGTACAAATCGACGAAGAAAGAGAGAATCTGCGCCTCTGCATCCACCTTCACGCACCCATCCTCAACAGTTCACAATTATGCACCAACAACGCAATAAACAACAAGGCTTCTTATATCAGTGCGTTCGCGTAAGAATCGCAAAAATTCTCCTGAAAAAAAGTACAACAAAAAATCGTGTCTGGGAATTTTACAAAATCCGGTAGCTCTCAAGCCCCTCTATCGATTGTTGAAATTGATTCGGCCTGAAAACAATTAGCATTATACAGTATAAAAAAATTTATACTATTTTCAAATGTCTCACAATTCATGAAAATTTGGTTCTAGGCTTATTTCCACGACAATCGCGCGCAGTAGAAAACGCAGGGTCTGACTATATGTAGCGAGGGACTGATCTGGCAGGATATTCCACATAAGAGCCTCTAGCACAGAAAAAAACTGGCGAATCGAAAACTAGCATTTCTGTTACTGGGAAGTTTAAAACCGCTCTTACATTAATATTTGTAATTAATTACACGTTTGTTGCTTGCTTGCACAAATGACACTCATCAAAGAATTTTATCATGTATAAATAATATCAGAAAATGGTCTGCAACCTTGTGCAAGATGGCCCTTTTCTAAACACGTTGAAATTATATTTTTAAAAATCTGACCCACCGAAACTTTTTTATTATTTTTCTAAATATAAATCGAAATTGCTTTCATGAATTCGGGCATGCTGAACTACCCTAAGCCAAAAGGAAATTCAATTTAGTCCTATTTGAAAAACACAGCCCTTGACCGCGACGCTTCACGCAACGCATGATCCTCACCCTGCAGCGTGACACTCGTGATTTCCACTATCTGATTCCACTATGGTTGTGAATTATGCAAATTCGATCGTTTTATTCACCACAATTTCAAAAATTCATTTCCCTAGTACAAAAAAACAGCCAAATTTTGGATATGCCCTTGCTGTAAACTACCGTAAATATCCCATTACATGGTTCTAGTGCAAAACCGTTAAAATTAGCTGTGGCGCGAAGCGCCACAGCATTTAGGGCCAGTCCCCAATTTTTTCTCCCCAAAATTCGGCCCTCAAGGATGAGGGCGGGACCAAAATTTTCAAAATGTCGGCAAGCTCACCAAACTTTGGAATAGGCGTGCCCATGGCCTGGAGAGGCTCCATTCCAAATTTCGTATCGATTGGATGTTTGGGAGCCGAATTACAGGTACCCCGATAGGGCCCTTATGTGTGCATCCACCTATTTATTAGCACCCCGTCGGCATTGAGCTAACCTCTGTTTTTTGCGGTTAAGCTTTTGGGTCAATTCTAAGGTTCACTTCTTCTAATTAGGTCGGTAGGTCACTCGCGTCGAGCTTGACGGACGTTCAAAAGTCCCAAATTGGGTGAAATTCACAATATTTGGCGATAAACATGTTCAAGTTGATGTTACAGTTGTCTAACCCCCGGCGATGGATTCTACTCGTCGAGATGGACTAGGAAGTATATTTGTGAAAGAATCGGTACATAGGTTTCCTTATTATCGATCGCCGAAAGTAGTAAAAAATGGTCACATCGAGAGATTGTAGGGAGACGGGACTCTATCTGTTCTCTACACCCCGAGAGAGGCCTGCGCTGAATGCCCGTCTAGCTCAGTTGTTGCACGCTGTGCTTGGCTTGCGGTTGTCGTGGGTTCGAATCCGATCGGTTGCCATTTTTTTTGCTACATTTTTGAAAATGCGCTGAGCATTTTGGCTGATATACAGAGTGGTGAAAAGTCGAAAAACGAATATTTTTGTTTGGATAGATCATTCCCAAATAAACTTTTATTGATGCGCAGCATGCAATGACACATATTGTCATGCTGCGCATC
The DNA here is from genome assembly GCA_036245805.1 of Pristionchus mayeri. Lineage (NCBI taxonomy): Eukaryota > Metazoa > Nematoda > Chromadorea > Rhabditida > Neodiplogasteridae > Pristionchus > Pristionchus mayeri. Next base: position 24,542,787 of record BTRK01000005.1, on the reverse strand, counting down.
AATAAAAGTAGTGTAATCCACATCCCGGGGGGATGTGGCGATGCAGGGTTTCCGGGAGAAACCCTAAACGCCTGTAGTTTGGGGCCTTGCATTTGACCCTTTGCTGTCGTCAATAAAAGTGGTGGAATAGGAAGAGGTTGCTCGCAAGAAAAGTAGTGGAATCTTCTGGCCGCGGGACCCAAACTCGCGCCTGTTGTTTTGAGCAAAACATGTTTTCAGCAAAATGTATGAGTTTTTTTAGAGGTGGAAAAATGAGACTATTTGAAACTAATTGTAATTAGACTTGCCCATATACAGAACATTTGCCATATATAATAAAAGCCTGAGATGGATCTATCTCACTGGAGCCGAAAGGCTTAGGGATAGGACGGGGTAACAATGAATTCTCTGCCTACTTATTTTCTAGAAGTATGCACATTGTTTAGTAGTGCGTGCGAGGAGCGACAGGCGCGAGTTTGGGTCCCGCGGCCAGAAGATTCCACTACTTTTCTTGCGAGCAACCTCTTCCTATTCCACCACTTTTATTGACGACAGCAAAGGGTCAAATACAAGGCCCCAAACTACAGGCGTTTAGGGTTTCTCCCGGAAACCCCGCATCGCCACATCCCCCCCCCCCCGGGATGTGGATTCTTTTAGAGGGAAACCCCTCATTTCGCCCATTCACCCCGCTCGTGCGGCGAGAAGTGGTGAAAAGAGTCGAGAAATGGCGAGGAACTAATCATTTCTCGCGGCATGGGCGGGGTGAATGGGTTGAAATGAGGTCATAATAAATTTCGTAATGACAAGTACTTTCCAGTTGTTTTGCTCGTATTATTATAATCTTTTCGCTGCAACTATTTCTCCGGTTTTTCAACGCAGGATGCGCGCCACTTTTGCGAAGTGGCGCGGCCATGCACGGAACTGTAACGGTGTTAACGAACGAGCAAAACAATTCACAAATTGGTATACAATTGAAAGCTATGCCGGGGATAAGACATTTCGGAAAAACAAAATCAGAAATCACTAGTTGAGAAAAACCCAACTGAGAAATTTCATTTGAGAAATTACCACTTCAGAAACGGACGTTTCAGAAAAATACATTTCTGAAATTTTTAGCCGTGACGCGCCGCGTTGCACGAGCTCGCACGCGTCTTTGGAAGCCATTTTCACATTATTTGAGGATTATTATTTAATTTCTGTTTATCAAATAGACTTCAGATGATGCTGAAAGAAAATCAAAAATGTTAATAAAAATACAATAAGCTAAATATTATGACACCAAATAATTAAAATTTCTGAAACGTCCTTTTCTGAATTGGCATTTCTGAACCTAGGGAGAGCAGACTATGTCACTTTCACATTTCAAGATGACAGTACCCAGCGACAGTTGTGGGCACACCACAACTCGCATCAGTTTTCGATTGACCCTTGTCATCCCTCGATTTTCTAGTGTTTTTGCTTAAATAAACCTTGTATTTTTCGGTTTTCTGAGTTTGACAGAGGTCCTCCAATATTCCCCTTGTAGAATGTTGCTATGAAGGCGCAGATATTCCACATATTGACTTGTTTGAAAATTGTTTACATTCGACCCTGTTTCGCGATCGATATTTCGATTTTCTTGAAAAGCACACGTTAGCGCTCGTCAGACATGAATTCTGCAGACCTTCTAGAACCAAGTGATGCTAGCCGCGGGTAGCCGCGCCCGTTCGGAGCTGAAATAAACCGTTTTGTTTGCCGAAAACTCGCGATTTTCTGGTTTTGAGATCGATATTTTGTTTTTCTTGAGAAGCACTCGTTAGCGCTCCTCAGAAATGCATTCTACAGACCTTATAGAGGCTAGTAATGCTAACCTCGGGCAGCCGCGCCCGTTCGGAGCTGAAATAAACCGACTTGTTTCGACCGTTGTTCTACCCGAGTTTCCATTAAATCTCAAAGATAAACTAATTTCCCGTTATATATTTCCCAAAACTACATTTAGATCAATTCGAGAAACATATTTTCATATATTCTCAAAAACGAAGAAAAATAAATAATGAAAAAATATAGAGGAAAAGTCAGCTGCTAATTCGGTCATGGTTGAGGTCGGAGGGGTACGGTACCTTAGCCTCGGCGTTAATTTTGTAAATTCGCTTAATTAAGTTATTTCGCAAAATTTTTAATTTTTTGTTGTCGAAATCGTATCGGCAGCTCATAAATCATCGGATTCTATGCGCATTTTATTTTAGAAGCATTTTGAAGAAACCCGCCTGCGCTCCCTATCTGAACCGGCCATTTCTGAAATGAAATTTCTGAAAAATAATTTCTGAAGTGGTAATTTCTGATTTTGTTTTTCCCAAATGTCTTATCCCCGCTATGCCTACACCATTTCGACTTTTCACTTTAGTTTAAAAAAAATAATTATCAAATCAAGAGAAAAACAATAATAAACATAAGTGTTGTGTCCTTGGCCCTTGGTATCCGGTGTATGGAGGACGAGGTATGCATCCGCGCGCGCCAGAGCGCTGATGTTATATATTATCGAGAGATTACGGTAGATATGTATATCGAAATTTTATTGATGCTGAGAGATTTCCCTCATCGAATACTGTGTGTAGGCTAACTCTAGAACATTGTTAGGGGGCACCACGAAAAATTTAGAATTCTTCTAAAAAATATTTTTATGTTGTGTTTGGGGTAATCGGAGATGTGGAATTCCGGAAATTTGCTCAGATTTCACTAAAAATTCAAATTCACAGCGTATAAAGCACCCTTTGTTGACCCCTCTTTCGTGGTGTGCTTGCAGCCGCGACGCCTGAATTTCACTTGTGCGCGCCAGTGCGCTTGGGCAACTAATATTCAGGCTGTCATATTATTCTCGATTTGGCTCATAGTTTCATCAAAGACCGTCAAGGAGCATTACTTTCATCACATAATTATCAAAAAGATGTGGTTTTCACATATTACAAATGAATTCAAAAAGAAAATCGTAATTTTGCGAGATTCATGCTACAGTATCCTTCCACTGCATGTATAAATTCATCCTCGATTTAAAAATTTTCGCAACTAACGATTTCGCTGTTTTTTCTACAGGACATTGCCAGGGAACAGAAGGACTATGTGAAGAGGTATAGGCAGAGGCGGACATAGTAAATCAGAAGAGCTTCGATTTAGTATGCATTTAGCAAAGTTCATGCAGTGACTCTGAATTTTCGCAACTACCAATATTTTTTTTATTTAGCTATTTTATTTATTATATAAAATGCTTTTCATTTTTCAAAAAAATGAAAAGGCGGAGCTTAAATTATGCTATAGAATATGAATAAACAAAATTTCAACGTATCTTTAACTTCGCGCCGGCGGTGAGGTTTACCACCAAACATTTGACCTTTTTCTGGATTCCAAATTTGACTTTCAGTTTTGGTGGTCCCTAGAACATTGTCCCTCTGATTCTGTTTGGGGGTACGGTAGGACACTGGCTTCATCACTAACTGACTTTATTTCAAGTTGATCGAGCTTATTCACAAAATTCTCGCAAAGTCTATTTTTAATTTCCCTTGTTTTCTCCTATTAGCTAGCAATCAGTTCGAGCTATACGAATCATAAATAAAAAGTGTTACTACCCAACCATCTGAAACAATTATTACCTTATTTTGACGAACTTTCAGCAAAATATAAGGAATTTTCGATTTTTCTCGAAGAGTTTAAATCTGTTTCATATGAAATTTGGCACATACACTCACCCTAATAGTGCGCATGTTTTGAGGTATCAGTCATCCCGAAATGGCAAAATTCGAAAATTTGAATTTTTGGACTAAAGTGTCGCGCACTTCTCAGCGCGCCATCTAGAACACTAAATAAGCCACGCCTGAGCTATGCTCACCGAGTACTACATGTATACATATTTAGGGCAAATGCCATTTTTCCTACTTTGCCAAAGGTCTTCACAAATATGTTCGCTCAATCAGATAGTCTCTCTTATGTCGATGCTCCGGGGGCCGTGCGGGCGCGTGTGTACACTCTCCGATTTTCCAACGCAGGATGCGCGGCACTTGTGCGAAGCGGTGCGGACACCTTACAACGCCACCTCGCGAAAGCATTCCGCGCAGCTTCGTGAAAGTTGCGGCGCCGCTTCATGAAAGTAACGCCGCAGCTTCGCGAAAGTGTCGCGAACTAATTAAATGACCCTGCGCCACTTTCGCGAAGCGGCGCCGCAACTTTCACGAAGCTGCGCGGAATACTTTCGTGAGGTGGCGTTGTAAGGTGTCCACACCGAAGTGGCGCGCATCCTGCGTTGGAAAACCGGAGCACTGTCTAAACCGTCGTGCAGAACCACGTAGCGACCGGAGGTCCCGTAGATACCTTGATAACTCGGACGAGTCTCTTGATAAAAAGCGGCTGATATTTGAGAGGAAAGGAGAGTAGAAGAGTACGGAATGCATGGACGAATTTCATCCTCTGCTCGCCTAACTCGTAGTGATTCAGAAGTGGGAGGAGAGTAGTAAGTAGTCTCTGCGACTCTCGTTAACATGGGAATTTAACCAGTGGAATTACCTCCATCCTTGAAAGATCTATATCAATATCCTCTCTTGTTAACAGCCCACTCATGTAACGCAAGGAATTGACAATAATGCGAACATATCCATGGCGTTCCAAAAAATTCTTCCTGCAAATCAATAATTAACAGGTAAATGAATAGTTCGGACGAGGAGAGATAGTCTGAAAGGCGATCCGATAATTCGGAGCAAGCGAAATTGGGCGAGAAGACGAAGGGATGAATCCAATCTGCGACAACAATTGGAGAGAGTGGATCGACACGAGTGAGATACTCAAGAAACGATCGAGGCGATTGATATGATCGGCTGATCACACTTCCGCGCATCCTCAAACATAATAGTGTAAGCGAACACTTCAAAAGGTAATATTTTAAAATAAGTAATATACTAAACATACCAATACTTAGACTGGATGAAATCGCATAAATATAGCCAAAGCTTTAATCGGCCATCGAAAGATGAACTTGAATATGTTGGATCCACAACATCCTGACTTTCAATATGGTAAATTGAAAAACAAGATGATGTTAACCAGATGATTGGGGAGGGAACAACAAATGGAAGTATCCAATTCCTTCAAAATCTCTCTATCTGCCTTCACAACCATATCCCATTGCATCCAGTGTTGAAGGCTGTAACGACAACCAATTTATTAAAGTTACCGGACGAGGACAAAATTGACCCCCTATTTTTTGTCCTCCATCGAATAGCCGATGGCTGACTTAGTTGAGCATGAATAAACAAAAATGCTAAAAATCAATAATAGCCTCAAGGGAAAGCAGGAAATGATCCGCGCTCTCTCACTTTTGCATACTCTCTCGTACACGCGACCAGATCAGGGTCAGATCAGGGTTTCGTCCTCGTCCGGTAACTTTAATTAAACTTACCGAGGACGAAATCCTAATCCCGAGGTTGTATGCGTTACCTGCGCTTCGCATGCATGAGAGAGCGCTGCATCAGGCAACTTCGACCTGACCTTTTCTGGCCATCCCTTGGGGCTATTATTGATTTTTCGCATTTTTTATGTTATTTCACAACTTATTCCGGCCTAGTCTATCCTATGGAAAATTAACAATAGGAGTCAATTTCGTCCTCGGATGGTAACTTCAATCCTGATTTTGTGCATCTCGAAATCAACTTTTTAACAAATGATTCTGGTATTAGTCCCCATGTAGAATCTACTCATTCTGCGGTACAATCTGGCCGGCCAGCTGGCCTACCCCGGGCTTCTACAGTTGTCCCCATTGAGAAATCTAATCAACTCAAATTTTGATAATGAAGTAATACCTATAATCAATTGATTGGAAGTCTCTCGCAAGAGCCTCCAAAATTATCCGAGTAAGATTTTCGAACTTGGATTCAATAGCCTGATCTACCATGGGATACAGCCGACATTCAGGAGTGGACATGGTGCACACCACCTTAAATGTCTACTTTAATTGAAAATAGATATACTTTTCTCACTTCGAGTGCTCTCTCAAGATCTGGAGAAGAATGAGAGGTGAACGCTCCTCCCAAGAGCTGGATAAGATCGCATACCAAACCATTCTGTTCATCAAAATCCAATTTCTTCAATGATTACAGCATCAGGAAAAATATTGTTTATAAACATTGCCTGAACATCGATCGCAAATGCGGCATAATCTTCCTTTTCCAAAAGATGTAAAAGCTTCATAGATTTTTGAAGAATCATTTCTCTTTAAAACAATGTACATTAATGTGGTCAAGTTACCCGATAGATTGATATTGTAAGACGGACGAATAACCATACGTATTTCACAAATATTACTTCAATGGTTAACTATTTATCGGGACCAACAATAAATGACAAAAGACGAGAATACTTATTTTCCGGCAGTTTGTTCAGCGGCTCTCCTAGCAGCCGCTCTCTTTCCGACCATAGCAGTGAAACCACTCTTGATAGCCGCCACAGAGCAGCGAGATCCACAGCTCTGACACTGTAGGAAGAAGAGTCGAGTGTCTTTAGTCAGCTCGGTATCAGTGTTCTTGCATGTGTGACACATTACGTATTCCTTGATGTACTTTCTGAAATGTACTGATGGATTTTCCGTTTGGTGAATATGTAAGCCATGAATGAAAACAACGATTTTCAGAGAGTGGGAAAGTTTTCACACGAAAGTTTTGATGCTTCCCCTCAAGCGATGATTTCCCAACATAAATCACACCTCAGCACACTCTCAAAGTGTTTCTGTTGAAATCTTCCCTTGACGATAAGGCAGTTATTTCCGTCAATCGATCCAGTCGTCCCCAACTCTGCCATGAGGAACTAAACAAATTCAATAATAGCAAAAAATAAATACTTCAATAATAACCTGAAGCACGTGCTTCGGATTCCTCTTCATGTGCTTGCAGATCTCGTTGAAATTAACGAATGCAGTCTTCTTGCTACCAGCACGACCAACCTAAGATACACAAAAGTTACTACTGTGAGAAGAGAATGCGTAGTCCGTGGTGTAATGAGCGAGAGCTATCACATTTTGTTGTATTACTCGCGGAACATTTTTTCTCCCGCGTTCCGTGAGTAATACAACAAAACGTGATAACTCTCGCACACCACACCACGGACTACGTATTCATAAATGATAAGAAAAAAAAACAAAAAAATAGTTGACCTCCGGTGGCTTCATAGCGAATTTCTTCTTCTCTCCTGCTAGTTCAGGGTTCTTCTCTCTCATAATATCGAATACGAGAGTAAGCATCTCCTCATACGAATAATCCGGCCAGGGCATCGATGCATCAATTAGATTAGAACGGCCGATCCCTGCAAATTTCCAGTGGAAAGTACGCTACATAAATAGGGACCGCAGACGGGTTTTTTTTCAAATTGCTCCAACTATTTATTAATCAAGAAAGTTATGAAAATAAGGGTCGCAGATACAATTTAGAAAAGCCACATAAAGTAATTAATTAATTACAGTTACTACAGCAGCCTTTTGAAAAATTACCGGGAGGCTTCGAGCAACCGAAACTTAAGATAAAAGATTAACCTTTCAAGGGAATGGCCACTTCATACCGAGAGATTGGGGTATGTGACATATACCATTTTGAAGAGCATCAAAAGTTTTCCCTATTCGACTTGTCACTAATTCTCTCTGTATTGGCCGTGAGGAGCCTCGGAAAAAAGACAGGGATTCGGCGCGTTTGTACCCTCGACAGGTGAAACCCTCTCGCTAGCTCCGTTTGTGTCCAGCTGGCCTAGTGGGTAGTGCGATGATTTCTTTTGCAACTGTCGGAGGTTCGATTCCAGTCTGGTGTAGACTGTTTGCCGAATTTTTGTTGCTAGTATACGCAATTATAGCCAGTTTATTGTAACAACAACCATGATATCAGCAAAATAACAATGCACCACCTTTCTGCTGCAATTGTTTCTTTCTCGCCGTCCATAGGCTATTGAGTAACTAATGCTATCTTCGAATTTGGACGTTGTTATTTTGGTGCTAGCATGGCTCTTGTCACAATAAACTGGCTATAAGTGCGTATACTAGCAACAAAAATTCGGCAAAACAGTCTACACCAGACTGGAATCGAACCCCCGACAGTTGCAAAAGTAATCCTCGCACTACCCACTAGGCCAGCTGTACACACGAATGAAGCTAGCGAGAGGGTTACACCTGTCGAGGGTACAAACGCGCCGAATCCCCGTCTTTTTTCCGAGGCTCCTCACGGCCACCACAGAGAGCATTAGCAGGTAGTGACAAGTCGAATCGGGAAAAATTTTGATGCTCTTCAAGATATATATATATATATTTATGCTATTTCTTTTGCGAAATAACGTGATACAAAATGAAAAATGGAACATAGTTTAATTACGATTAAAATGATGAATAACTAGATAATACGGGAGGGTAAACTACTCAGGGGAACTGGTTTGATTCTCATTGTTCACTAAAAGCCTTGCCGCTCTTGGAAAGAAACTATTATGTCTATAGTTAAAGTTCGATCCAGGGTTGTTGAAGTTCATGCCGTTTCGAGTGTAGTAAATTTTAAAATAATGGGGTTTTCGGTTGGAAATACTATATTTGCCTCTAAGGAGATTATTGGCTACTCTCATATCGATCGCCATTCTACGCCTCTCCAGGGACTCAATGCCTAGTTTCTTGTTGCGATCGAAAGCGGAGGGCATGTTTTCCCAAGTGTGATTAAAACAGCGCATAAATAAACGTCTTGTGAAGTAGTTCTGTACTTTTTCAAGTTCTTTTTTATCCTTATTTTGGTATGGGTTGAAACGGAAGAAGAGCTTTCTAAAATCGGTCTAATATACATTGAGTACGTTTTAAGAAGTACTTCTATATTTTTGGTTCGTAGTGCTCTGAGGATAGTGTGGCAGGCAGTTTTGGCTTTAGTGGATACGGTTGAAGAGTGGTCGGAAAAAGAAAGATTTTTCTGGATAACGAAACCAAGGTCTTTCACCATCAAAGATCAAACTTTGAAAGCGCTCGTCAAGGGAGTTCATATGGTCAAGGCACATAGGACGATTTTGAGCCGAATTAGAGCGATTTGAAGAAAAAGTGTGACAGACAGACAAAGGGACAGACGGACGGACGGACAGACAGACGTTACGATATTTCTGTATACAGTAATAAAAATGTTATGTTGAAAAAAATGTGACATACATTATCCACCAACCTAATATTTCAAAATTATACCACAAATTAGAAACGATGCAATCAAGACGAGCGCGCGATGCAACGTTTCAATATCGATATCGCATAGCCAACCCTAGCTTGTACGAGGGCTGTGCAGCAAGTTACTTGCTGGACTGCGCTCTCCGAAGAGTGTGGTGTGAAAGAGAACTATTCTGTTGAAAATGCATTTCAAATAGGGATGTCAATTCGATATTCAATATTTCCCTCTCTCACCCTCTCATTTCCCACTCACCCAATATTTAGCGAGCGGGGAAATCGGCAATTCAAATTGACCGAATATTAGAGATAATGAGAAAGTATTGGGTAATATTTGTTGTTTGACGAAGAAGGTATCGGCAATAGAAGTAAAAGAAAAAATTCAAATTCCCTCCCGTTTTCTCTCACATCCACACAGTCTCTCTCCTATTCGTGTACTCTCTCGGCTGAGTATCGGCGTGGCCTCGAGGACGCGCCTCTTTCCCTAATCGATTTCTCTATTCTAGCTTTTTTTCCTGGGAATAGCCCATCCACCCGCCCAATTATAATGCCCCCCCCCCTCTGGTCCTACCCTCCTGTCTTCGAGTTTCGACGAGAGTAGTTAATGATAACATAGATACCAGTGTCAGTAGTTCGTTTTCCAGGTGATAACGGCGAGACCTTACGCGCCCTCTCCGAGAAGATTTCAAAGGTCGACCCCAGCCTATCGTTATGCTCGATGGCGCTATCGAGGGTTCGAAGGCACCCAACACCATCCGAGCGTACTCGTCGAACTGGGAGAAGCTGTCTTCATACGCGAAGGAGAGAGGACTAGATCCCTCTTGCCCCTCCTCCCTTATCATTTACACCCTTAGAAGAGTACTAGAAAGGAAATCACTTTCTTCCATTCGTGTTCTGTCTGTTTCTTTTGCTCACTTTGCAGTGCCCATGTCATATCCTTATGATGCCATACTATCTATGATTCCCGATTCAGCACGTAGGAATTCGGCTTTTTGGGACGATATTCAGCTGTCGGGCGACACACTCAAGATCTCTGTTTCCCGGGCGAAGAATGACCAATTCGCTGAGGGCAGGGAGACTTTCATTGCCGCGAAGGAGGACTCCCCCGCCTTGGCGCTTTTCCATTCGTACCGGGCGAGAGTTCCGCACTCAGTCTGGGTATTCCCTTCCCTCTCCCATCCCCTCACTCCAATCTCGTCCGACACGTTCAGGAAGGACATCAAGATGCTCTGCGATTCCGTCCAAGTGGAGAGGATCACCCCTCACCAGTTGCGGTCTGGATGCGTCAATGAATCCCTTCGACGAGGAACCCCACTAGAGCCTGTCCAGAGGAGAGGAAGATGGAAGTCGGCTGGAGGGATCGCCCCATACATCTCCGACACGGTGAAGGCTCAGGGAGGCGCCCTTCCCCTGTAGTCATTTCCCCTACCCTCTCAGTCTCCTCTCCCTTTTCACTTGTTCTCTTGTACCATCTGTACATTGTCCTCCGTCCCCTCCCTTGCTCCTCTCTTCCCTCGACATTTTAATTTTGCGTTTTCTCTAGACCATTTTTACTGTCCGTTTGTTGTGATCGTCTACGATCAATCTTAGTCTCGGTGATCTCGTTGTAAACTATTCCCGCCCAGGATAAAGCCGATGCCTAATGAGTCAAACTGCAGTTATCACGTATGGAGTTCACGACAGAAGTGATAATGGGTATTGACATCGAGATCTTATTCATTTTGACATTGAAACACATTTAAATGACCAAGAAAATCGATTATTTCGATATTGAGTCATTCCCATTCCGAGTCAATTCTGAGCGAGAGAGCGGCATCTCTCTTACGAGTATTGAATGTGAGCAATATTGGGTATTGATATTGAATAGTCATCCCTAATTTCAAATGATAAGGAAAAGGAAAATGATCATGAGTAACACCAGTGAGTTCGTATTTTTGAGCAAGCCATTCATTCGAGAGTTCATGAGCGGGGGGGGGGGGGGGCAACTTTCGTATATCTTACATGGTAAGCGAGATAACCGCCGTGAAAGGAGGAGGTGCCGATATCCGACCCTATGCTGGGAGCTTGAAAATGAAGTATGCAAAATAAGACTTTGGGGGAACTGTCAGACATGCCTCAAGGTGCCCAAAACTGGTTAGAATCAATTTCCCGATTTTCCTTCCCCATTGTATCGCGATTCTAGCTTGATTCTCTCGTGAAAGGCGTGATATGCCGAATCGCTTGCCGCACAGCCCTGGCTTATACAACGTTCCATATCAGTGCAAAAAATGTTCTGTGTAACGAACCTAGATCACCAAGTCCATCCTTGGGTGCTGCATTATCTTCTTCGCCCTCGATAACTGCGGCCTTCTTCTTCTTCTTCTTACCCAGCTTTAGCTCGGCTGAAAAATATGCCCAAAACTGTGAAAATTAGGATTTCCCTTTAGACCTGTTCAGGTTAAAATGATAGGTGCACCTATAGGTGTAATTACCTGATCAGGTTCCTTTGTGACCTAATCAGGTCATTCTGAGCTCATAGCTTCTCTCGGACTAATTCTACCGTTCAATCATTACAAACTCGTGACCTGAGTTGATTGGCCGGCAATATAATTTGTAATATCGATCATTTGGCGAGAAATCAAGAGATCAGGTGCCTAGGCGGTCTATTGATCAAATTCCTTCAGGCCAAGTAGGCTTTATTCATCGCGTTGTGCACGGGGGGACAATGAGTTTCAGGCGGCAATTTTTTTTTAAAATTTCTGTCATACTCACATCCATCATCGTCAACAATAGCAGGTGCAGTACTCTCATCCTCGTCATCCAGTTTGATCACCTTTTTGGTCTTCTTCTTCTTAGTCAGGTTAAGCTCCTACAACAAAAGTTTAAAACATACATTCACCAAGAAACGTACTCACCAGATCGTCATCCGCCATTATTAACAGATTCCAGCAATCTGTAATGCTTAAATAGAGATAAAAAAACAGCAACAATGATTTCGTCATGTAAGAGGGCCCTCGGGCGAGAATACGCCGATGTAGGGGGAGGGGAGGGCTCATATGAAAGGTATGTTAACCAACGAGGAGACATATTTTGTTCAATTTCTATCATAAATAAATTAGGAAAAGAGATTTTTCATAAAATAGAAAGAGATTCTGGTTTTCACATAACTGCCCATTGTTTAAACGTAGGCATATGGGACTGGGAAAAAATCAGCATCAATTTGGGAGTGATTTTCCAAAATTATGAAATAGTAAGAAATTCAATTAGAAATTTTAAACTTAAAATTTATAAACAGCTGGCACAAACAGCTTGCTGCAGTCACGGCCCCTTATTCGTCGACATTAGAAAACCTAATCCGCCTAATTTTTCTCGAACGGAAATCGTTCAAACGTGCCTAAATTGACCCTGCCTCAGGAAATCAGGAAATTGCGGGTCATTTAAGCTTCAAATTTTACAGTATTTATACCTCTCCTCTGCGTCTTTTGCCAAATTTCAGTTTGCAATTCACTGCTAAATAGAGAATTGGAGAAAAGGGTCAGTTAGGCGGTCCGATTTTCCGAATGTCGACGGGCAAGGGACCGTGCATGCAGTCACAGATATTTGACACGTCAGTTATTTCTCGTAACGAATTGTCTGAAAATCAAGGTAAACGGCTGTGTGTGGTGTAGAGATAGTCGAGAGTTTGTCCTCCGCCTCCGTGGTCGTGTTAGTGCGTTATATTAATTATTATGATGATTTGTTTTGTTGTCTATAATCTATACGGCCGCGTGGAAGGCTCATTATAATGATTATTTAAATTAATTTATTTCGGAATGATGAATTCCAAACATTAGGGATTTATGAGGAGTTTGTAAATTAAAATACTGTTTATTGCACTAGAAACCCTAAACTAGGTGTGGGGTGTGTAGCTTGACCGTTATCCTTAGACCTAAATCCTTGTGCCTTTCTGATCATTGTAAATAATTATTTGATTTGAAGTTTGCTTATGTCAGGTAAACCGGAAAGCGCAAGATGCAGCGCGCAGTCGCAGCTGGGACGAAAAAAATTGCGATCGGAGCAGGCATCGCAGCAGCTGTGAGTTATTGGTATAATATTCATTAGATATCTGTACTACTATCGATAGAAGCCCGGATTGGCTAATTCTTCCTGGAGGCCCATATCAGACCGTTCACAAGAGAACGGAAGGAGTCACGGATTGTAAAAAAAACTAATATTATTGTAATTAATTAAATAATTTTTTTTCCGAACTAAGGGTCCCAAGTTAGGAACACAAGCACCAATAGCTAAGGTGCTTGTGTCGATTTTGAAAAAGTTCCAGACACCTCCAATTTTAGGGTTCGAAATTTTGATATCACAGAATTTCACTCTTATTCATGGGGACCACAATGAGCGATGCCGAAATATATATATGCCATCTAAACAATGTTTAACCTGTCCGCTGGGGTCCAAATATGATCATAATTTTGACCGTTTGCCGATAGAACTGATTGAAAAGCTATCAACTGTTCTGTAATTGTATTTATTTGCTTCCCAGTTGTTTTTTCTTCAAGTTGCTTTTAAATTTTTATTTACTTTTCAACAATCAATCAATAATCCAGACGTGCCTCGACTTAAGAATATTACAAACGGGTTTCGATGTTCACGGTGTGACCAACCCCCCCCCCCCCCCCCCCCCCCCCCGGAATGTCCGGTGTCGTCTGGACCATTTTAAAAATATTCATCGTTCCGCTATAGCACCCACCAAGCAAAATTGCAAACCTAAATTCCCTAAAAAGGCGAAGATCCATCCCAACTTTTTCGAATCACCCTCGGCCTCACGAGCCTTTCACAACGCTTACGCTGCGGGAGCTGAGAGCAGGTTAGGGTGGTGTAGTGGGTGGTGCACGGAGTTCATTTGAGTTTTCCGTGATTTGATAAAATTCACCATGTTGTGTGCTCTGCTGAAAGTGCTCACCAAGTGAATGCCAACGGTCAAGGTCCGACGTGACACGGACGTGTTTGAGCCGAGTTAGAGCGATTTGAAGAAAAAGATCAAAGATCAAAATTTGAAAGTGCTCACCAATGGAATTCATATGGTCGAGGTCTTAGGCACATAGGATGATTTTGAAGCGAATTAGAGCGATTAGAAGAAAAAATGTGACAGACAGACAAACGCACAAAGGGATGGACGGACAGACAGACGTTACGATATTTCTTTATGCAGTAATGGGTACGTTTTCTACCTTTCATTGGTCCGAACTCCAAAAACCGGGCACGTTATGTCGTTTCTTACCTACTTTTCGACCACGGATTTTTTGTCCACATTGCTAGAACTATTTTTGTCCTATCGTTGTATGTGAATCCCCAAAAGCCCCCCATTTTAAAAATATGTAAAATCATGCAATATCAAGTTAGGGACTACGTAGATTACTAAAATGGAATGGAAACATGCCACACAGGGAAGTCCAAATTTCTTATGAGCAATTTTCTACAGATTTCGATCGAAAAAAAATTGGACCAAACTTTTTTATATCGATGTATAGTAGGCTAACAAGCCAGTATTCGCTAGAGAGTGAAACCTGGGAACTATTCTGGGATTGCGCCTACAGAAAATCGCATGAAAGCTACAACATCCTAACTCACCTTTTAGAAGGTCTATGGGAAAACTTCTGAAAGTGGGAGCTGAAACGCATAAATATTATTACATACTACAGGACGGCATGTACCACCCTGGACAAACCCTCTCGACATTCCATTTAAAGTCATTGAAAGACTTCGAATTGGTCTCCGGTGACTTTTGGGTCATCCTTGTCATCCTTGGTTGTGAGAGCGAGCTTATTAGGGTGGCTGAAATGGATCAACGGGTCGCTATTTAGAGGGCCTCGGCAGATCAGAGACGGATGAGACGGTTAACCGTCCCCTCTAGCAGTCCTACCCTCTCTATTCATTGTGGAGATAGAGACTCTCTCGTCTCTCTCTCCCTCCACTCACGGATGACCCGTATGAGAGAGTAAACAAGACGGTTAACCGTGATCCATTTCAGCCACCCTAGATTTTATATCAGGCCTCTCACGAGAGAATCGCGACAAATCGGCATTTTCAGTTGACATTAAAATTTTGGGAAATTTTGTTTATTATGTTTCCATTTAGTTCTTGACTAGATTAGACTAAAACTGAATTTTCAGGTTTTTTAGATGCTTTGCAGCTGCAGCAGATTGCTGCAAACTAGAGACGTAGACCATTGGTTATTGAGGTTTTCATCAAAAAAAAGTGGTGACGTTTGTACACAAAGTGTTTCTACGATCAAATGAACGATTTTGACACATGTTGTTCATTTTTCACTTTTGCGACCCTTGCAGCAGACGCGTGTTAGAGCAGTTTTTAATTTCTCAATCGAACCCTGATTTTTGCCCAAGTTTTTTGCAATCCATTTTGCTCATTCACATGACACTCAATACTTTCTGACTTGCTTTTTCGATATAATCACATTGCAAAAAAGTTGTCTGTCATGGATGGGATTCGAACTTGCGACTTTGCGAACTCAGTTCCACTGAAGGTGAACCGTGCAACCGTTACAAGGTTTTCGCCCGCTTGAGAATGTGCCAAGACCACCGAGATAAAATCAAAGAAAAATATGCTATGTGCGGAATTTCAAGCTCTACAAACTGGGAAAGTTTGGAGTTGGGCAAAACATCATTGCTCGTCTAAGAAATTAAAAACTGGTCTACCATGCGTCTGCGGCAACGGTCGCAAAAGTGAGTAATGAACAACATGTGTCAAAATCGTTCATTTGATCGTAGAAACACTTGTGTGCAAACGTCACCACTTTTTTTTATGAAAACCTCAATATCCAATGACATACGTCTCAAGTTTGCAGCATCCTGCTGCAGCTGCAAGATGCAATGGGGTCAAATCGAAAGTGGAAAATCTTCTAGACCCTATACCCGTACTAATTAACTAGAAATTTAAAAAAATTTCATTTTCAATGTCAACTCGTTGTCCCGATTTCTCTCGTGAGAGGCCTGATATCTTTTCATTTATGCGAGCTACAACGTCTAAAAGGTAAGTATGAAATAAATGCAATCCCCCCGAGATCGCGGGCTTTAGCCATCTGGCGGCCTAACCGCAGCACGGCATTTTTCTCTCGACATTCCATTGAAAGTCTATGTTTAATGGCCCGCTCCTTTTCCGGGATGCCTGCGGACGTTTTATTTTTTTCAGTATGTATTTTCACCGGAAGCGTCCGGGACATAGTGATGCTATGCAGTGATACGAGAGCGTGCGCTCTAACCGTCTCGCGCTCTCGATTTATGTTTACCATGGATGAAGATCCCGTTTAATCATCGGAAAACTTCTGAAAGTGGGAGCACATACTCCAGGACGGTATGTACCACCCCTATATAACACGAGTTCTGAGAGATTGCATGAAAACGGAACCCCTGCGGCACCAGGAGCCCCGACTTTTAGCAGTATCCACGAGATAATTATGCCAGAATATATTGGATACGAGAAAACTTTTGGCGTTGGCCGTTTTTTTTTGGAACCGGCTTTTAGGCATTTTCCGGTTCCGCTCCCGGCTCTACCATATATCGGCTCCCAGATGAGCTAGAGTGGTGGCTTTGGGCTCAAAATGTTCGTAAAATTATTTCCAACAACTTTCCTGTTGATAACAACATCCTACGACAACAATATCACATCGAAAAATGTGATAAAGCGATTTAAAAATGAGAAAATAAATTCTAGCGGCTCGGGGACCCCCCCCATTTCGTGTAAACCGAGATTAGTTTCAGAATCTACATACATTACGATATTAAGAAAAAAATAGCGCCGAGCCAATTGTGCCTGGGAATTTACCCAACAAAGGCGAAAATCATCGAAAATTCGATCATTTCAAATATTCGCAATTGTTATTCTTCACGAAACAAAGTCCATTTGTCGCCTTTTTACTGTTTTATTATAATTACTTATATAAAACATCAAATTCAGTTGAAAAAACCGGAGATGTCCATATTTTAGAAAAATCATATTTTTCACATCACAATTTCTCAAATTTGAACGATGTAAACTCAAAATTTCGAGATCACTTGACTCCTCAACTGTAGCCATTTTGTAGCATGCCTCGACGTGAATGAAAATTGATGGAACATGTCCCTCCAATATCTCAGGTCTCTAGTTTTTTGAGACCCGAAATTGGCTCAGAAGACCGTGTCGGTAATATTTAAATTGATTTTTGAAGTTAGTTTTGAGAATTCCGATTGGATATGGTTGTAAGTAATGTTTTCCTAATATGATGAATCAAATACATATGGAAAAGTGATCGTTTGAACAATTTTTCAAAAATCAAAAATTTTCAAATTGCAAAAATTTCAGAAATTTAGAAACGGTAATAGGTGTTTATTTTTATGTTTAGTTTATACAACATATTACGAAAACAATATTTACATCCATATCCAATCAGAATTCTCAAAATTAACTTCAAAAAATGAAATTAATTATTGCCGACACGGTCTTCTGAGCCAATTTCGGGTCTCAAAAAACTAGAGACCTGAGATATTGGAGGGACATGTTCCACCAATTTTCATTCACGTCGAGGCATGCTACAAAATGGCTACAGTTGAGGAGTCAAGTGATCTCGAAATTTTGAGTTTACATTGTTCAAATTTGAGAAATTGTGATGTGAAAAATATGATTTTTCTAAAATATGGACATCTCCGGTTTTTTCAACTGAATTTGATGTTTTATATAAGTAATTATAATAAAACAGTAAAAAGGCGACAAATGGACTTTGTTTCGTGAAGAATGACAATTGCGAATATTTGAAATGATCGAATTTTCGATGATTTTCGCCTTTGTTGGGCAAATTCCCAGGCACAATTGGCTCGGCGCTATTTTTTTCTTAATATAGTAATGTACGTAGATTCTGAAACTGATCTCGGTTTACACGAAATGGGGGGGGGGGGGGGGGGGGGGTAGCCGCTAGAATTTATTTTCTCATTTTTAAATCGCTTTATCACATTTTTCGATGTGATATTGTTGTCGTAGGATGTTGTTATCAACAGGAAAGTTGTTGGAAATAATTTTACGAACATTTTGAGCCCAAAGCCACCACTCTAGCTTATCTGGGAGCCGATATATGGTAGAGCCGGGAGCGGAACCGGAAAATGCCTAAAAGCCGGTTCCAAAAAAAAACGGCCAACGCCAAAAGTTTTCTCGTATCCAATATACTCTGGCATAATTATCTCGTGGATAGTGCTAAAAGTCGGGGCTCCTGGTGCCGGGGGCTCATGCAATCTCTCAGAAGACTCGTGATATAGACAAACTTCGAAAAGACCAGAAAAAAACACCAGTAAATCTATCACTCGTGAAATTCTGTGATATCAAAATTTTCGATCCAAAAAGTGGGTCTATAACGTTTTCAAAACCTACCTTGAATCTTAGCTATTGGTGCCTGCATTCGTAACATAAGAAATGCTGGAATATTATATTTTTTCCCATCCGTGGCCCCTCTCATTTTGTTACTTTTTCTTGAACCGTCTTTTAAGATTATTTCTGGCCCTATGGGAAACCTAGGCCTACAATGAGGACTATATACTTATTTTTGTACCATCTGCATTAAAAATTTTCTAGTGATAAAGGCTTGAGCGAAGAGAGCCTATGCGCAAGATTAGTTGTTTTCTTATATAAACAACGTAACTATAGAAGAGATCGATGTATGGGCATAGTTTTGATAAAAAAATGCATTCTTCATTTAGTTCTTGCTTTATTTTAATATGTTGAGGCTGGTGCTGGAGGACTTGTTTATGCTCTTGAGAAGAGCGTCTACGCCTCTGATCATGTTGTGCATCCTTATCATCTTCCTTGGTCACACAGCGGGAAGTTCTCGTCTTTCGATATTGCTTCGTCAGTTTTTCTTTCCCTCATTGGAGTGTGAGAGTAATACGTCTTCCTCCATTTGTGCCTCGGAAAAAAGACGGGGATTCGGCGCGTTTGTACCCTCGACAGGTGTAACCCTCTCGCTAGCTTCATTCGTGTGTACAGCTGGCCTAGTGGGTAGTGTGAGGATTACTTTTGCAACTGTCGGGGGTTCGATTCCAGTCTGGTGTAGACTGTTTTGCCGAATTTTTGTTGCTAGTATACGCAATTATAGCCAGTTTATTGTGACAAGAGCCATGCTATCACCAAAATAACACCGTCCAAATTCGAAGACAGCATTGGTTTACTCAATAGCCTATGGACGGCGAGAAAGAAACAATTGCAGCAGAAAGGTGGTGCATTGTTATTTTGCTGATACCATGGTTGTTGTTACAATAAACTGGCTATAATTGCGTATACTAGCAACAAAAATTCGGCAAAACAGTCTACACCAGACTGGAATCGAACCCCCGACAGTTGCAAAAGTAATCGTCGCACTACCCACTAGGCCAGCTGTACACATGAATGAAGCTAGCGAGAGGGTTTCACCTGTCGAGGGTACAAACGCGCAGAATCCCTATCTTTTTTCCGTGGCTCCTCACGGCCAACACAGAGAGCATTAGCAGGTTGTGACAAGTTGAATCGGAAAAACTTTTGATTTTCTTCAAAGTGGTATATCACGCCTCTCACGAGAGAATCGAGCTGAGACAGGGAATGGAGAGGAAATCGTGAAATGAGTTCTAAACGGTTTTGGCCATCCTGGGGCATGTCTGAGTGACCCCCAAAGTCTTGTTGTGCAAACTTTATTTTGGACCTTCTGGCTCCGGTCCACATTTCGGCATCACTCACTTCAAGAGCCGATTTCTAGAAAACCGTGATAGATAGAACAAAATTGACCTCTGAATGACCCCGGCTCATTTTTCGAGCTGCATCTGAACGAGAGCTGTCGAACAAGGTGCTTGCGCAGAAAAAAAACGAACACCTGGGTGAGATTTTCTGTTGAACTTTCCCGGATCGTTTGAACTTTCTTTTCAACAGGCAAATTCGAAGAAAAACCGATCATTCTTGGCCGCGCGGTCAGAAGAAAGCGGCGTGAGTAGAATTTGTCTGTTGAAAATAAAGTTCAAACGATCCGGGAAAGTTTAACAGGCGAAAATCTCACCCAGGTGTTCGTATTTTCTGAGCAAGCACCTTGTTCGACAGCTCTCGTTCAGATGCATGCGCTCTTAAAATTTTAGCTGCTCCTTTCCATATCTTGAATGTAGCGTGGTTAAAATTAACATTTTGAGAATTTGAGCTGCATAGATCGATAGAGCTCGAAAAATGAGCCGGGGTCATTCAGAGGACAATTTTGTTCTATCTGTCACGGTTTTCTATAAATCGGCTCTTGAAGTGAGTGATGCCGAAATGTGACCCGGTGCAGGAAGGTCCAAAATGAAGTTTGCACAACAAGACTTTGGGGGTCACTCAGACATGCCCCAGGATGGCCAAAACCGTTTAGAACTCATTTCACGATTTCCTCTCCATTCCCAAGAATAGCGATTCTAGCTCGATTCTTTCGTGAGAGGCGTGATATGTCACATACCCCAATCTCTCGGTATGAAGTGGCCATTCCCTTGTAAAAAGCGTGTACTGTGAGAACATAAGGCGTAGTCTGTGGTGTGGTGTGGTGGCGAGAGTTACTAAATTTGATTCTAATGTTTGCGAAGCGTTTTTTCGAAATAAGTTTGGCAGTCTGTAGTTTACGTTTTTCGCTTAATTATCGAAATTTGGTATGTATGTATCTATTTATCAGGCCTCTCACGAGATAAACGGGACAATTCGGCGTTTTCAGTTGACATTCGAATTTTCGAAAATCTTGTTTACTATACTTGCAGTGATTATTTCACTAGGCATTTTACGGTCCGAATTGCCGGTTGACGAAACGACTTACAGACCCCCAAACGCACGCGTCGACGTTTGTGATCACCACCGTGGGGATAATTAAATATTTGAATGTTACCGTATACATTAACTTTGCACAAGGGATTTCGGAATAGGACCAAAAATCAATCGATATTTTCAATCGATATCAGGGTTTCTGCGATGACTTTTCCGGCTCCGGTCTTATGTGTGGCGGCCAGGTGCGCGCACCATGCCGCAACTTAGCGGTGGTGTAGTGGGCGGAGTCTCGGCTTTGTGTGTAAGCAAAATGCCGTGAGACTAGCCTAAAACTGAAGTTTCAGATTTTTGTCACGTGTTGCAGCTGCAGCAGGCTGCTGTAAAGTTCAGACGAAGTGCGTTTGATATAGATGTTTACAGCAACAAAAGTGGTGATTTTTGTTTACGCAAGTATTTCTATGATCAAATGAACGATTTTGACACACTGTTCATTTTTCATATTTGCGACCGTTGCAACAGAGGCATGTCCGACAAGTTTAATTTACCACGGATGCCACGATTTTTCCCCCTCTCCAAACTTTCTCAGTTTGTAGAGCTCGAAATTCTGCACTTCCCATAATTTTTGCGAAATTTATCTCGGGAGTCCTGATAGTCTCCCAGATCGACGAAAGTCTCGTGATGGGCTGCAGGGATCACGGTCCGTGAAATGACAATCTCGAAGTCGCGGGCTCGAGTCCCGGCGCATGAAAAATATTCTTTTGAAATTTATTTGCATAGTTGTAATCAAATATTGTGATATTCCTTGCCTTACCAAGTTAGCAAAAAAAGTGAGAAACTGAGAAAGTTTGGAGAGGGGGGAAAAACGTGGCATCCGTGGTAAATTAAAAACTTGTCGGACATGCATCTGCTGCAACGGTCGCAAATATGAAAAATGAACTTCGTTCATTTGATCATAGAAATACTTGCGTAAACAAAAATCATCACTTTTGTTGCCGTAAACATCTATATCCAACGCACTTCGTCTGAACTTTGCAGCAGCCTGCTGCAGCTGCAAGATCGAATTGGTTGGAAAGGAACTAGGATAGGCTTCTACAACCCACCCCAAACTAAAAACCATATTTATTTAAATATTTATATTTTTCATGCCAATTCGTTGTCCCGATTTTCTGGTGAGAGGCCTGTTATATCCGTTTCATTTTGAAGTGCTGCCAACTATCAATTAGCCGTGTGTGTAAACTACAGTTTGGCAAAATAATTTTGAAAAAAATATTCCGCGAATATTAGAATGAAATGCAGTAGCTCTCGCCACCACACCATGGACTATGCCTTCTGTTCTCACAGTAGTATATTTACTACTAATGCAAAGGGATTAGTAGTAAACATCTAAATTTTCAGAGTTCGTCGTGGCTATGAAGTGTACAAGCAAGTTTGCGCTGCTTGCCACTCTATGAAGTTCATCCACTACCGTCATTTTGTGGACACGATCATGACTGAGGAGGAGGCGAAGGCTGAGGCAGCTGATGCAACGATCAACGCCCTCGGAGACAGAGGAGAGGCAATCCAGGTTATTTATGCAACGTATTTGTTTTCCATTTTCAATCGCTAATTAGCGATCTTCATCATATTTACAGTCGCGCGGGAAAGTCATTGGGGCACTGTTGGAATGGCTTTCAACTTTTTGCACATGAAATATATCATTCTAAAGTTAGGATGCTAACATGGGTGGGCACCACTGAAGCCAACTTTAAGACCCCACCGGTTTGGAACTCCGACCGGAAAATACTTTTGTTCACCAACCCCCACCCCTCTCTGGTTTTTGACCCTCGACCCCACCGGTATTCACTACTGTGCTTCAACTCTTGCCCATCTATGGATGCTAAGCAACAAAAAAAGAGAATTTCGTTTTTTGATATTGGGGTATGACGCAATAACCCAGTCATTGCGTAATGATTACGCAATCAAACAGTACTTTTTCAAAACTGCTTTATTCTTACATGGTTTTTTTTTTCAAGCTCACCAAACTTTCTTAGGCTGGAGATATGTCTGAGACCTGCCCAGAAAAATTGTGAAGCAGCAGCTCGGTCGCACATTTGCCGCAGCTTTGTTGCAAAAAAACAGGGTCGCAAATTTATAACTCGGCTCCTAGTGCTAGGGACATAGGTGGGCGGGGGTTGAAGCTGGAAATCGAAAACCGGGGTGTTTAGGGTCAAAAGGGGGGGGGGGTGATCGTAAATGATCGTTTTTGTGACAAATTTTTCCAAAAACCGGGGGTGTCCAATCCGAAAACGGGGGGTGTTTTACAGCTGGATGGTGCCCACCTATGGCTAGGGACACGTTAAAAGCATCAAAATGATCAGCATTATGATTCCGGACGGATGATCCTGAAAATATGAAATCACATCACTCTCGTTACCGTACTCTCTCGCCCGTAGGACGTGACCTTGCAATTGAGAAGGAGTTTACGTCCGAGTCTAAGGCGCCCTTAGCATGCCATTCCAATCCCCAAACTTTCTTTCTACTCAAATCAGTAATATTGGATTACACGGTCACTTGCCTGTCGACATTCGCAAAATCTTACCGCCAAACTCTGCCCACTTTACACTTTACTTCAATTCTATAGTTAGCAGTGAATTGCAAAACTGAAATTTCGCAAAAGACGTAGAGGAGAGGTATAAGTACTGTCAAATTTGAAGCTTAAACACCCCCAATTTCCTGATCAGGATCAATTTCGGCACGTTTGAACGATTTCCGTTCGAGAAACACTTGGCGGAAAAGGTTCTTTAATGTCGATGAACAATGGGCCGTGGGATTATAAAAAATAGGCCATACACCACGATTCCGAACATTAAATTCTGCGTCACACAACGTAATTTCAAACAAATTTCCTAAGTGACTATTTTGTTTTTCGCTTTTTAAATGTTAAAACAAGTTGCGCGTGTTCCAGTTTAGTGAAATATATTTCAATAAATATTTTACAAAATCAATAAACGACCGGAGAAATAGATGACGACACAGTTGACTCGAATATTTAATATTAAATTAATATTTTTTTATGTCAAAAGTTCGCAACTCCATTTTGGATTTATTTTAAGTTAATGAATTTAGTGTAACCGCAACCGTATGTTAGATGATTTTGGCTTGCCAATTTTCACAGCAGAATCGCCGCACTGTTCGCTCTCGTCATTTTTATGCGTTGCGCTACAGTATCTCATGCGTCGCGGCAGCTGGTGTTTTTGCATCAAAATCCCAAACTAAATTTTAAAATATTTTCTGAGTGTTTTCAGATTCTTAGGCATGCTCAGTTTACTGAAATCAATACAAAATTGACCAAACAATGCTCAATTTATCAATAAAAAGATGGTGTGTAAATATTAAGGGGGTCGATCTTCCCAAAGGATGGCATTGTTTTGACACTATTTATTTATTGCATAAAATTAATTACGGTCTAAAACGCAAGAAAGATCATTGTTCCTAATGAAAACGCCATAAATAAAAATACAGCAGCTCATTTTACAAAACAAGCCGTTGAAAAATTACGGTAGTCCAGAAATAAAGTCAGTTCCTGTTTTTTTTAATTTACTAGGCTCCTGGCACGGCATGCCTTAGGCTTTTTTACGGAAGTCATCTCGTAATAGCATTTTCCGGAAGTGCGTTATTACGGTCTTGATGTTGCTGTGATTTTGCAGTACTGCTTGCTAGCATCTTTTGAGGTCGCGTGTTTTTTCTTCATCCCACGAAGGGGATGGATCCCCTTCGTGGGAAGAGGCAAAATGCCCATTCGAGCTAACACCACTAGGGTGGATTAATGGTATTAAAATATCGGTCAATTCTTCTAGCCCAAGTTTAGAAGGAGTAGCAGATATCATTTTTTTTAAATTTGTGTTTAGCGACCTGGAATCCTGACGGATCCTTTGCCGAATCCGTACCCGAACAAGAAGGCTGCCGCTGCTGCGAACAATGGAGCTGCACCTCCTGATCTTTCATTGATGTCTCTCGCTCGACATGGAGGAGATGACTATATCTTTGCACTTCTCACTGGCTACTTCGATGCTCCTGCAGGAGTGAAAGTGGATGAGGGCAAGGCGTACAACCCATACTTCCCTGGAGGGGTTATCTCTATGCCTCAGCAACTCTTCGATGAAGGAATCGAGTACAAGGTGAGTGGTTGGAGTAGATGGTTGTCGCAAGTGATTGTTTGCAGGATGGAACTCCTGCTACTCAGTCGCAGCAGGCGAAGGACGTGTCTGCATTCATGCATTGGTGTGCCGAGCCTTTCCACGATACTCGCAAGAAGTGGGCCCTCAAGGTGGAAATCATTCTTGTAGAGTTAATAGAGAAGGAAACATTTCAGATCGCTGCCTTCGTTCCATTCGTTGCCGTTGTTCTTATTTATGGAAAGCGGCACATTTGGACATTCACTAAATCTCAGAAGTTCGCGTGGAAGCCTGTGAAAGGACGAGAACCTCCCAAGCAGCAGTGAGAGTAGATGGCGGCACTCGGTCACCCCATAGTCATTACGTATCCATCGTTATAAAGTGCGAATGTTTGAATTTATTAAGCGGAGAATTATGCATTCGAGGATAATTGTAGATGATTCTAGTAAACGATTGAAATGGCTCATGCAAAATCGAACACATTTATGTAGAACAGAATTGCGAAATATACCTATGATTTATTATTACAATTACGGTGTACCTGACGGAATGGTAGACATGGGCACTGTTGTCTAATAATGGTACCACGTGGGCCCATCCATGTATAAAAACTTGGACTCACAAAAGCGGTTCAAATGCTTTTGGAGGGAACGTGAAATTACAGTACAATAGGATTATATTTTGTCGCTTGACACCATGGCTTTGAGTATTTTGCAATTCTTTTGCACGGGGACAGCGCGATATTCAGTAGGGAGGGCAACGGTGTTTACGAATGAGTAAAACAATTAACAAATTGGTGCGTATTTGGAAGCTTATCTTACCACATTTCGACTTTTCAATTTAGTTTTTGAATAATATAATAAAAATAGAGAGAAAAACAGCAAAGAATGCAAGGCAAAAAGGCGACGCTTTGAATTCAAATGGAGCGCATCGCAGGTCACTGTGTTTTCAAAATTATCGCAAACTGAAATTTATTCTGCTTGGCTTATATGCGCCAATGTGGTCTATAACATTGCCATTACATAGATGACGTACCCTTAAAATAACTATTTCTTAAATTTAACTATAAAACGCACTGGGCAACATAAATATGTTGGGATTACGGTAGTCACAAACTTGGGTCTAATTTCGAAGAGGACGCAAACCGTATATTTTTGATTTTTGCACATATGAATCGAAATAGTGTGATGAAAAAAATACCCAAAAATCTCAGATATACGGTTTGCGTCCTTTTCGAAAACACCGAATATGTATTTTCACAACGGTAAAACGCTTAACTTTGACGGCCTCATTCTCTTTTATCTGATATTTATATTTATTTTTATGTTGAAAACAATTTTTTGTGCCTCGTAATCCACCTATATTAATAAAAAAGAAGCTTCAACACTTAGTTCTGAAAACACGTATATTTTCGATCACATCGTGCTTCTCCAATTCTGCAATATATCTCTTCTTGCCACGCTTGGTGTTCTTTCAATATGTGTTCATATTCATTCCAATCAATAAAATAGTTTTAAAATCACATTAAATATTTTTAAAAAATGTTTTAAAATATTGAAAGAATTTGGCTTGAAAAGTACGGTAGTTTGAAGCAAAAGCGTCGGAAGGAGGCAACCAATATTCCGTACTCAAATATTCACGTTGCCGTCCCTAATACTCAGGCAAGAATTTCATGGCTCTGCCTACTTTTTTTATGAAATAATGTCTCGCCCCGATTTGCCTTGAGATCACTTTTAGGCACGATGACCAAAAATCCCACTCCTGTTGAACTTTTTATGTTAAGGAGGAATTATTTTAAACCTTCGTGGGTATAGCAATATTAAAACGTTCCGAAATTTTAGAATTGACGAATGAGACACGGCGCGTCGAAATATGGGCGGAGCCTATAAATTCAACCGCGCATCAAACGCGTAAAATTAGGAATTTCGTTTAATTCGTTTGCTATTTGAAAAAGTTAGTGTGCATACGCCTTGTTTTAACATTAAAAATGTGAAAAACAAAATAATAACTTAGGAAATTGGTCTGACATTACGATTTACCGTTCCGGAGCGTGGTGTAGGACATACATTTCTAATGCAATATTACTGGTACTGCTGAAAATTTCGAAAACAATTTATCTGCCTTCCCATTTTAAAAAGACTGATTCATTCTCGGAAGACATGTCAGAACAAGAAACAGGTGATGTGGCCTGCAAAAAAACCCTATGATCAAAATGAGGAATGGAATGATTTGCAATTACCGAATATTGTTCTTCACGGCGGGTTTCGATGAAGAAGCGTCTTTGATATGCAGGGAATTATGGTGCAGTTGAGGAAGAAAAGATTACGGTGTAGCGAATGTGTAGATCGAGTTAAAACAACAGTAGGCGCTACACCAAATCGCCGGCTTTGACATGTTTTCATCATCTTTCTCGTTTAACATAGTTTGTGCGTTAATGAATGTGCTCCAAAGGTGGGGAAATAGCATCAATGAATCTATAGGTAATGCAGAAATAAATAATTAAGACCATGAATTAAGTAATTAACTCGTAAAACTGTTCAAAATTTTCAAGGTTCATTTTGGCATGTTTATCGATTTTTTTCGGGATAATTAATGATATTTCGGGAAATCCTGCGTGCTGAACAACACTAAAACAGCTATAAAATTATATTTCTACGTCTTTCAACGTATCGATCCATTCCAAACTGTCTGGCTACGCTCGTTAGCAGGCTTCCCACACAGACCTTTTTACGCGCTATTTTTGAACACCTCATATCTGAACCCGCCGTGTCTTCGCGTGGTCGCATCAAAAAATGAAAGAGTGCGGGTTTGGAAATAGTTTTTTCGGGCAAAAATGAATTTGAGGTGCGGCTGTAGTGGGACATTCGGCATATATGATTCTTAGACAACCACCTTCATATATGAAGTTTGTTGTCTACGAATAGAATAAGACATGGCACAACGATTCTTCGAAAATTTGTTGAAAGGGGTTCTCGGGGGTCATCATCATCATGCTCATCATCATGGCCTACTTCCTTTTTAGGGTCCTCCACTCAAAAATTTTTTTTTCTAAAATTCTTTTATTATATGGAACGGGGTTATCGATGATTCGGAAAGAGAATAGCGTCACTAGAATTATTATATATTTCAATTTCAATGAGTATGAGCCTATTTCTCTAAGCTCCGCCCATCGTGGTGTAGTGCACTACTAGTGCAAGCTCTCCAGTGGTTCGCTGGGTCATATCAGTTCAATGAGTCAATTGTTCAAAATTTCAAACGATTTTTACTTATTTTTTCTTTATCGAAATTTTTAAAAGACACTCTTATTCAGTATTTGATTAATTTCGATGTATTTCTACGATTGCGACAATCGCAATCAAGCACTAATACCAGAGGTATACTGTAGCCATGTCGAACTTGTTTCTCCAGTTTGATTTAGACAATTTATCAGGATATATAGAACCTGATTACACTCTCCGTGTTTGTTTATACCACCAGAAATATCAAAAAATAAGAAATATGAATAAAAAAAGCCTTCAATTCATGCAGCAGTCGGAAAATTCATCGTAAGTTTTGACAAGGTGTGCCGAAGTGAATTTGGCTAAATTTTTGTCCAATGCACCTACCGAGTATATAGAACATCTGATGTGCAAAATTTTAGAGCTGCATCCCCTGAATCGATTTCTGGCCAATTAAAACCTTTTGAGGTCACGCTAATAGTCTTGTTTTAGAGACGTGTGCCGAGGTAGATTTTTCTCGTTTTTTTACAGTGGCGTCCTTGAAGCGAGTTCTATTCATTCACTGAAAATTGGAAAGCTGCATTTATTAAAAATCTATATATATAGGGACGGAGGCGCGAATTTTCTAGTACGCTTTTTCGGGCTCCTACCTGCGAACTCGCTACCGTCCTTTTGAAAGGCAATAGTTCTAGTTGATTTTCAATTGAAATGCGATATTATTTACAATTATTTTGAGAGAAACATATGAAGAGAAGTATAAAGAATTGATCGAGACAAAAGAAGAAAGCAAATGCTTCAAAAGCATTCAATGGAGTCCTTCACAAACTCGAGCACATCGAAAATGCATATCAGCTATTTCTATTATAATCAGAGCTAAATTAGGTCTCGGAGAACAAGAATATGTCAAAATTATGAAAAATAAACCCGCCCAAAGTAGTTTTTATGGGCTCCGAAAATCGCTATTTTTCAACGGTAAACTGAGGCGAATCAGCACTTGGAGTTCCTACAACCACGAAACGGCGTATCTGGATTTTTCCTTTTCAGGATAAATTGTATGCATCCTGATCATGTTATATTGAACGAAATAGAATTTTTGAAGCCGCCCAATTACCTTAATTATAATTTTAAAAATTGAAATCACGTATGTGACCAGGTGTTCCACATGGAGCTATCACTGTAAGAGCGAGAGTTCAAACTTTTCTGATCCCAATCAGGTCGTTTAACCAGTGTTTTGAGCTTTTTGTTGATTATTTAGTGCTGATATTTCGCGTTGATCTCATAAATCAATCAAATCAATAAATCAAAAAATATTATGTGAGACATCAATTCGCAATCTCAGTTAAAGTCTGACCCACGACGCGCCCCAGCAAGACTGGCTAACTAAAAAAGTTCGCACATCTTTCTTACCTTCCATCGGATTTTGTTGCTTTGTTATTTATTTTTATGAAAAACTAATTATATTTGAGAAAACTCGACATCGTGAGCTATCCATTGGTAACAAAATCATAATTTATTGGTATAGTTCATTGACATCGCCTCCGTCCCTATATATATATATATAGGGAGGGCAACGGTGTTAACGAACGAGCAAAACAATTCACAAATTGGTATGTAATTGAATGCTATGCCTACCCCATTTCGACTTTTCACTTTAGTTTTAAAAAATAATGATCAAATCAAGGGAAAAACAATAATAAACATAAGTCAAAATGCCGACGCTTTCAGTCCAAGTGGAGCGCATCTCAAGTCACTCCTTTACTCCTACCTATCGCTAACTGAAAGACTTGTAGTTACATGACTAACGTCGAAACGATTTCGTATTTAATTATTCTATGTAGAGCGCACTCTGAAAAATCTGAATGACGTAATCGAAGAAGAATACAAACTTTAATCGACCAAGAAGTAGGGACCACCATCTGTAAATTAAAAAGCTTAAAACCGGGAAAAGGTTGTGCAAAGATCAATGTTTCCCCGATCCCGCGAATTCAAATCTCCTCACAAAAGTCATTTTATATTTATATATCTAGGGACGGCAGCCCGAATTTTTGAGTACGGAATATTGGTTGCCTCCTTCCGACGCTTTTGCTTTCAAACTACCGTACTTTTCAAGCCAAATTCTTTCAATATTGTAAAACATTTAAAAAAAATATTTAATGTAATTATTCGACAATTTTATTTATTGGAATGAATAAGAACACATAATGAAAGAACGCCAAACATGAGAAGACAGGATATGTTGCAGAACTGGAGAAGTACGACGCGATCGAAAATAATCTCGTTTTCAGAACTAAGTGTTGAAGCTTCATTTTCTCAGAATTTGTAGATTATGAGGCACAAAAAATTGTTTTCAAAATAAAAATAAAAATAAATATCAGATATTAGAGAATGAGACCGTCAAAGTTGAGCGTTTTACCGTTGTGAAAATGCATAATTCGTGTTTCCTTGGAAGGCGCAAACCGTATGTTCGAGATTTTTGGGTATTTATTTCAGCACACTATTCCGCGTATCATACGTAAAAACTAAAAATATACTGTCTGCGCCTTTTTTAAAAACAGACTTCAAAGTTGCGACTACCGTAATCCACGCATGTTTACGTTTCTGTTGAACGTATGTTTAATGTTTGGTGCGTGTTTCTAGCAAAAAAATTATATTTAGTTCTTGCTTGTACGCGGCAAATATGTAGACACAATACTCTACGCGATTTAAACACAAATCAGGCAAAAATGATTGTTTCAGTTTGCGATAGGTATAAGTAAAGGAGTGACTTGAGATGCGCTCCACTTGGACTGAAAGCGTCGGCATTTTGACTTATGTTTATTATTGTTTTTCTCTTTTTTTGGTCATTTTTATTAAAAACTAAAGTGAAAAGTCGAAATGGGGTAGGCATAGCTTTCAATTGCTTACCAATTTGTGAATTGTTTTGCTTGTTCGTTAACACCGTTGCAGTCCCTATATATACACGGCAATTTTTTTATCAACACCCTGTTGAAAGAAATGGTCCCTTTCGCGAACATTTTTAAACACAGAAAGACTTGCTAAAAATAGGAATACATAGATTTTCTACAGTAAACATACAGTATCTCTACAGTATATATTGCTACCTGATAAACAGCTAGGCATAGGTTGCCTGAGATACGGTACATTTAATTTGAAAAGTTACCATCGTGCAGGAACGTATAATGCACCGCACTACCCTGATTGGCAATTTTTAGCGGACCATTTTTCTCTGGTGTGTTGATGAAAAAATTGCCGTGATATATCTATAGGGACTGCAACGGTGTTAACGAACAAGCAAAACAATTCACAAGTTGGTAAGCAATTGAAAGCTATGCCTACCCCATTTCGACTTTTCACTTTAGTTTTTAATAAAAATGACCAAAAAAAGAGAAAAACAATAATAAACATAAGTCAAAACGCCGACGCTTTCAGTCCAAGTGGAGCGCATCTCAAGTCACCCTTCACTCCGAATTATCGCAAACTGAAGTAGCTGATTTTTTTATTGAAGTCACGCAAAACCATTTAGTGTATGTTTTTTCCTTGTGAATAGCACTCTAACAAACACTAATTATCAGTTATAAGTACAAATTCGGAAAGAAATTATTCTAGGCACCTTGAAGCCACACTGACAACCATAGATTACGGTAGTTGCAAATTCGACGTTCATTTTCTCTGAGGACGACATTCATATAATTCTAATTATGTAATATAAGATGCGCATCGATGTCCTGAAATACATACTTAAAAATCTCAGATATACGAATGTCGTCCGAGGAAACATTCAAAGTTCATTTTCGTAACGGTAAAATGCTCAATTTTGACGGCCTCATTCTCTTTTATTTGATATTTATATTTATTTTTATGTTGAAAACCATTTTTTGTGCTTCATAATCTACAAATACTGAGAAAACGAAGCTTCAACACTTAGTTCTGAAAACACATGTATTTTCGATTGCTTCGTGCTTCTCCAATTCTTCAATATTTCTGTTCTTGCCATGCTTGGTGTTCTTTCATTATGTGTTCATATTCATTCCAATCAATAAAATAGCTTAAAAATCGCATTAAATATTTTTAAAAAATGTTTTAAAATGTTGAAAGAATTTGGCTTGAAAAGTACGGTAGTTTGAAAGCAAAAGGGTCGGAAGAGGCACCCATTATTCCGAACTCAAATATTCGGGCTGCCGTCCCTATATATCTAGGAGAAAATCGAGGGATGACAAGGGTCAATCGAAAACTGATGCGAGTTGTGGTGTGCCCACAACTGTCGCTGGGTACTGTCATCTTGAAATGTGAAAGTGACATAGTCTGCTCTCCCTACTCACAGTAGATGATTCTAGTAAACGATTGAAATGGATGAGGCAAAATCGAACACATTTATTTAGAACAGAATTGTGAAATATACCTATGATATAATTGATTTACTATTACAATTACGGTGTACCCGGACGGAATGGTAGACACGTTGTATAACAATAGTACTGGTACTACTGAAATTTTCCAAACGAATTTATCTGCCTTCTAATTTTGAAAAGGACTGTTTGATACATTCTCGGAAGACCTTCTGACAGAACAAGAAACATGTGACGTGGCCTGCAAATAAAAGATGATCAAAATGAGGAATGAAATGATCTGCAATTTCCGAATATTGTTTTTCGTGTGGTCGCATCAAAAAATGAAAGAGTGAGGGTTTGAAAATAGTTTTTTTTCGGGCAAAAATTAATTTAAGGTCCGGCTGTAGTATAGCAATATTAAAACGTTCCGAAATTTTAGAATTGACGAATGAGACACGGCGCCCCCCCCCCCCTTTAGAGATCCCCTGACGCTGGATCTCGGAGCAGAGTCTACCTGGTCTACCTCGAGTGCCTCCTCCTCGATAAAACTCCCCATCAGACCAGACGAAGACAGATGAGACCAGCCGATTGGATCTTCGCATTTTACGATTGCACCTCCTTCCCCCTCATTCCCCCCTTCCTATCGTATTCGACCTCAGTGTGAGGAGAGTCAACTCTCTTGTATCATAACACATAAGTAATTATTCGTCTTTCGTTGCGCCGCCGAGCGTAGATAAAATATAAATACATAAAAATATATACAGTCAGATCTGCCTGATTCGTAAAGTAAGTGCCTGATTTGCAAGGAGGATAGCCTATTTGTACATTTGGATTAAGAATATAAGCGTCTATCAATTGTAGGTTTTAAAAATTTAAAATAATGCTTGGCTTTTTTAAATTAAAAATCGACAACTTCCAAAACAAGCGAAGTCCAGGTGCAGAGCCGGCACATGTTTTGTTAAAATTCTTACAAATTCTACCGTATTTGCTGCACTCCTAACAAAAAATTTTATTCGTGAACTGGTCCGCGTCACGGCCGCAACGCGGTTGTCTGACCGGACTCTTTTTCCACTGTTTAACGGGCCGTGGACAGGCAGACTATTTCGAGGCACGCGCTTTTCAAACAGACCCGCTTTTCGTTCTTTTCGTGAACAAGTGATAAGGTTATAAGTTAGCAAGATACCTCTATCAATGTATCTCATCTCGCTTCCCTTCCACAACTCGTCTTGCATCATCAATCCATCATGCATTATGTAACCATCACTTCGAGCTGAGAGTGCCACCGTAGCTGGAGTGTAGACAGGAAGGGGGTAGGAACCAAGATGAGTGAACTCCTCCATCAGAATAGACATCATAGTTTTACTAAGCGATTCGTTGTTGCTGCTAGTGTTTTGATATGCTCGATGAATCCAATCACATCCAGGAATTTCCTCGATATTTCTTATGAAATCGCGATCTTTCAATTCCTTTTCCAGAACATTCCACGGAATCGCTTCTCTGATATTAAATTAAATCCTTCGATAATTCGACAAAATGACATGCGATGTATTCCAGCACTCACCTCAGCACGCCCTCAAAGAGAAATATATTATTGGACTTGGAAAATTAGAAGATATTAGTTTTACCTTAAAATTTCAAGCTCTGGTTACACGATTTAAAGTTACCCAACAACCGTCAAAATGGCCTATATTTTTATTCCTGAAACTGATAGACATAAAAGAGACTAGTAGAAATGCAATACTAATAAAATCAGAAAATCAATAATTAGTCACAGAATCGACCTCAAAACATGTGTTGCACAACCCTGATCAAGACCGATTTTCCCGCGAGGTTTGAAACATGAATACTTTGTGTGCACTAATTAGCGTTAACAAGCCCGGTTCTATACCAAATTCATCCTCGCTTCTCGCCCGGTTGTAGAAATATATATTTCAACAGCAAAAACTTCAATATTAAGCCCACATAATCGATTAAACAATATTTAAACAAACCGCGCATTTTAAATTACGGTACTTAGTGCATGTTCATGCAATTCGTGGTAAGGTATTGTTCAGGCGCCAATTTAAAAATTTTGCACGGTTGTTGGGTAACTTTAAATCTTATTTGAATATATCTTTAACGCATGTATCACGAGTCAGTGGATGAAAAACTGACCCCTGGGAACATTTTCAAAAACGTCTTGCCAGATTCGACTCTTATTATAGTGATAGAATACACCAGACATAAGATTTCGAAAAATATGGGTCATTGGTCCCAGAGCCGGCTTTTAGGAGTTTTCCGGTTTTGCATCCGGTTGTGATGCATCAGCTCCCAGATGAGCTAGAAACTACAAGCACAGCAACACAAAGACCGTAATAACGCACTTCCGTAAAATGCTATCACGAGTTAACTTCCGTAAAAAAGCCTAAGGCATGCCGTTCCAGGAGCCTAGTAAATTAAAAAAATAGGAACTGACTTTATTTTTGAGCTACCGTAATTTTTCAACGGCCTTGTTTTGTAAAATGAGATGCTGTATTTTTATTTGTGGCGTTTTTATTAGGAACAATGATCATTCTAGCGATTTAGACCGTAACTAATTTATTGCAATAAATAAATAGTGTCAAAACATTGCCATTCTTTGGGAAGATCGACCTCCTTAATTTTTACACACCATCTTTGATAAATTGAGCATTGTTTGGTAAATTTTGTATTGATTTCAGTGAACTGGGCATGCCCAATGATCTGAAAACACTCAGAAAATATTTTAAAATATAGTTTCGGATTTTGATGCAAAAACACCGGCCGCCGCGACGCATGAGATACTGTAGCGCAACGCATAAAAATGACGAGAACGAACAGTGCAGCGATTCTGCTGTGACAAGAGGATTAGACAAGAAATCAAAATGAGCCCAGGGGCGGTATTCTTTCCTCAATTTCGGCCGAGCCGAAATTAATTTCGGCTTGCCCAATTTCATTTCGCCAGCCGCCTTTTGATCGAGCGGCGGCCGAAAGTGATTCGGCCTCGCCGAAATCGAAATTTTCGGCAGATTGACCGAAAATTGATTAGTTTTTCTTCACAATATTTCGGCGCTCTATTTCGAAAGCCGAAAAATTTGGAGAGAGAACAAAGGAATTTCGGCGGGATTTCGGCGGAGATTTGTTCGATGGTTAGTAGGTAATGGTCATTGTGCTTTTACAATATTTCGCGAAAATAGCTATTTAGGAAATTTAGGTAAGGCTCGTTTATTTCATGACAGTGTTTTCCAATATGAGTTGTTAGCATTAGTTGGTGTTTAGTTTTTTAGCGTTTAAATCGACTTACGGCGTGAGGAAGTCAAAGCCAATAAATTCCGTTTTTTCATCGTATTTCAACGAAATCATTGTGATAATTCCGATGTGATATAGGAACCGTGCAGCGATAATGTAACTATTTCCGTTATCTAACTCCACATGCTTCGCCCACTACTCATATTATCTCTCTAACCCTGCAAGGTTAGAGCTCAAGTCGAATAGACTGAAATGAATTGGGACTGTATGATAACTTGTGGATTAATAATAACATTTTCACGAGCGATAAAATATTGTTTGCGCTAATGAACGCCGCATCCTCATTCCTCATTGATCATCTCTCCCCCCTGTTCGGTACAACCATCCGTGTCGAAGTGGTATCGGTTTAGCTTTCAACGCGGAGGTTATCAGTTCGATCCCCTACGCTTCGCTGATATTTTGCTTTCACTATTTCAAATATTTCGGCTAGTTCCGAAAATTTCGGCGAGGCCGAAATCGAGGAAAGAATACCGCCCCAGATGAAAAACCTGTTTTGTCAGCAAAAAATAAATATTCTCTCTATCAAGAGGAAGCGTGTAACAGAATAATGCAGACTATGAAAGAAGAAGTATATGTGTATAATATAAAAATATAAAAACTGGATTCGAATTGTCTCCTACTTGGCAATTTTTTACTCAAACAGGGCAAAGTGAAGAAAAAGTAGAAAAAATGAATTTTTCAGAACTCTGATTTTTCTTCTTGAAACGTTCAAATATTATTGTTGGTGTAAAGTCTGAGTGGAAAATCGTCTTTTTGGTAGCAAGGGCAATGTACATTATTCAAAGGCGCTAAATAAATATTTTCTTTTAATACACGTATGTAATCAGTGATGCTGAAACGATCTAGGAAAATAGTTACAGTGGAAGCCAGTGTTCCCTTAATAACGGTTGACCAAACTTTCTGGTTTGATCTGAACCCTCTCACTTGTTTATCTCCCAACGAATCTCATTATCACTAATCCTATTCTCTCCCCGCAGATTACCTCACTAATGCCACGTCATCACTTCATTTGCCTGCCACCCCAGGATCTATAAAAGGACGATCCCCTTCCCAGCACCGGAACGCATCTTCTTTTTTGTTTTTTGCGGGGGGTTCTACCACCTATTTTGCGGGGGGTTACCGGAATATTCGGGGGGTCGCTCACCACTGATACTAAATCGACTTTGGACGGTATACTAAATTTCAATTCCGCTGTCAAAATCTGCCAAAAAGGTCATTGAAAAATCGAAAAATCCTCTCGAGATATAAGAATAGTCATATCACGCCTGTCACGAGAGAATCGATCTGGGAGTGGTAATGGCAAAAATTTTTCTCATCATTTTTAGTCACCCCAAGGTATGCTCTAACACCACCTGAAGTCATTTTGCTCTGTGATCATTAGGGATGTCTATACGGAATTGAAACCGGTTTGACGTTTTGATTTCCCTATCATCTGTCCAAAACGGAGTTGCCGTAATCGGTGTCATTTCTCGACGGCGCGCCGGGTCAAAACGGAGTTGCCGTAATCAATTTTGATTTGCAACTAGGGGCACAATAGACCGCTCGCCGCGCGCGAAAACAGAGGAATGGCAAAACGGAGTCGCCGTTTTGACACGTCATTCCGCATACGAAATGAGGCAGATGGGCCGATAACGGAATGGAGTGAGAGGGAAATGATGAAAACGGAGTCGCCGTATTCCGTTTAGACATCCCTAGTGATCATTCTTAAAAGCAACGTTTTGGCCCTTAGAAAAGTTTTAGTTGATTTGAAGTAATTTCATTTCATCTCTCGCCGCGCTCAATATACGAGAGATAATTGAAAATGAAGAGACCAATGTCTCTCACACCGAACCCTTCGGCGCGTGCAACCAAGAATGACTGGTCTTACTTTTTATTGTATGTTGAAAATATCTTTAAATCAACTAAACCTTTTCTAAGGGCCAAAATGTTGCTTGGGTCCCCCTCTTTTTAGAATCGCAAATACCCTATTCGAAAGAGCTCAACGCGGGCTATCACATATCCCAAAATCTATGGAATCTTTTCCTACACTTGACTTAACCTACCTTAACTGTAACTCAGTTCTAAAGAAAATTCACGACTTCTAGTTTTGATAGATCGATAGAGCTCGAAAATAACCAGGGGCTCCTCAGAATGAAATTTCCCTCAAAACCACTCTAGAAACAAGATATCACGCCTGTCACGAGAGAATCGAGCTAGATTTTCAAAACTTGGTACTGGGATCATAATTGAAAATATGTTCCTATCATTTTTATTCACCCCTAGGCATGCCCTAACACCACCTGAAGTCATTTTGCTCTGTGATCATTCTTAAGGCCACTACGTCGAGTACCCTACCTGCGACCCTAACTTTAACAGCGTATATCTCGTTTCTAGAACGGATTGAGGGAAATTTCATTTTGAGGAGCCCCTGGTTATTTTTCGAGCTCTATCGATCTATCAAAACTAGAAGTCATGAATGTTCTTTAGAACTGAGTTACAGTTAAGGTAGGTTAAGTCAAAAGTGTAGGAAAGGATTCCATAGATTTTGGGATATGTGATAGCCCGCGTCGAGCTCTTTCGAATAAGGTATTTGCGGTTATAAAAAGAGGGGGACCCAAGCAACGTTTTGGCCCTTAGAAAAGGCTTAGTTGATTTGAAGATATTTTTCAACATACGATTTGAACATATTTTTCAACATACAGTAAGACCAGTCATTCTTGGTTGCGCGCGCCGAAGGGTTCGGTGTGAGAGACATTGGTCTCTTCATTTTCAGTTATCTCTCGTATATTGAGCGCGGCGAGAGTTGAAATGAAATTACTTCAAATCAACTAAATCTTTTCTAAGGGCCAAAACGTTGCTTAGGTCCCCCTCTTTTTAGAACCGCAAATACCTTATTCGAAAGAGCTCGACGCGGGCTATCACATATCCCAAAATCTATGGAATCCTTTCCTACACTTTTGACTTAACCTACCTCAACTGTAACTCAGTTCTAAAGAAAATTCATGACTTCTAGTTTTGATAGATCGATAGAGCTCGAAAAATAACCAGGGGCTCCTCAGAATGAAATTTCCCTCAAAACCACTCTAGAAACGAGATATACGCTGTTAAAGTTAAGGTCTCAGGTAGGGTACTCGACGTAGTGACCTTAAGAATGATCACAGAGCAAAATGACTTCAGGTGGTGTTAGAGCATACCTAGGGGTGACTAAAAATGATGAGAAAATTTTTTGCCATTACCACTCCCAGATCATTTCTTTCGTGACAGGCGTTATATACGCTGTTAAAGTTAGGGTCGCAGGTAGGATACTCGACGTAGTGACCTTAAGAATGACCACAGAGCAAAATGGCTTCGGGTGGCGTTAGGGCATACCTAGGGGTGAATAAAAATGATAGGAACATATTTTTCCATTTTGATCCCATTACCAAGTTTTGAAAATCTAGCTCGATTCTCTCGTGACAGGCGTGATGGTGCTGAAGAATCTCCTAACATCTCAATTGTAAATTATCGATTTTTTAAATGACCTATTTGGCAGATTTTGAAAACGGATTTGGAATCAGCATAGTCGATTTAGTATATAAGGGTTGAGCGCGAAGGCATTTTCGCTTTTGCGACAGTTTTTTTTTCAGTTGTAAGAATTTAATTTGAGTTCAATTATTACGTGTAACTCAAGTTCAATTCTTACAACTCAAAAAAATGTCGAACTAGTTCGTAAAAGCGAAATGCCTTCACGCTGCCCCTTATATTGCTGTACAATAGTTGTCCCATACATATCTGCTTTCAAATCTTTTATCCTTCCCATACTAGAATACGCCCTCTCCCGTCTGGTCTCCCTTCTCATCTGGTCGTATTCGCAAATTAGAGAAAGTTCAACATCTATTTAGTAGGCTATTATATTATCGTTGCTCTCGAACAGACGTCTCTTTCCCCTCTTATTCTGATCGATTAGCCCTATATTCTCTACGCTCTCTTTACGTTCGCCGTATTGTCATTGACATAGTGCTAGCTCTTAAAATTTTCGCTAACGCTGTTGAGTTGTCAGTATGTAATTTCTATACATATAGGACTATTACCAGACGTCATAGTGCCTTTGTTCTTCACATTCCCGCTTTCCGAAGGGAAAATTTGAAAGCATCGTTTGCTCATAGAACAGTTAGATTTCTAAATAAGCTCCACTTAATTTGCAATCCTCTATTGTCGATCGAGACTATTAAGCACTATTTGCTAATTCACCCTAATCTTCTGCGTACTCTTGGAATTGAAATTAGAAATCTTTAGCATCTATCCTTACCGCCACCCCCCCCCCCCCTCCCACCTTTCCTCTCCTTTTTCTCTTCTCAACCCTTCCCCAACCATTCTCACCCCCCTCGATCTCCTCCGATCTCCTGTCACACAAGTCTCCAATACGATATACATTGGACAAGCGGCCACTCCTACCGCTCACGAGGCTCCCTCCCCTCGCCACTCTCTCTTTCTTGTGCGACACGATTCGGAAGATATACTCCCCCCCCCCTCCCTCTTCCCTAATTATATTCTCGAACATTCTATACTTGATGAAGCGCCCTTGTGGTGTACGATAAATAAAAATAAAAATAAATAATATTCTCAAATTTTGGTGAAGATCGGTATACGTGTTCAGAGACCAATCCCATGTCAGCATGATCCAACAGTACCTCACTACAGTATCCCATCGATCGCACCCAAGAAATATAAAAATTACAAAAATATAGCGATCTTTCAAAACTGAATTGGGAATGATGAGTTGTGTCGGTGAGTCATGCATGTGATTTAGCAAAGTAATATTTATATTTATTTTTCTACGTTTCCATTGAATTTTATTTCTTATGAATATGCACACATGCACTTTAAATAGGAAAGATTTGATTATAATTTTCTTTTCTCAGAAGAGAAAGGATTAATTAACGATTTGCAAAAGTTTAGTGTTGGTCATTCAAGTGGAAATATCAGTACTTCCGAACGGCTATCAAGGCTGGTGTTATACATTGCGTGATAGCCCAGTGCATGGCTGATTCGAAACAAGTGGTTTGGTTAGGTGGGAAAGCCTACGGTCTCGGAGAGGTAAGAATAACCCCGATTTTATTGGGTTTTGGTTATTCAAGCTTAAATATCACCACTTCCGAACGACTGCCAACCCTAGTGTTGTACACTGGGTGAAAGGTGAGTGCATGGCTGGTATGATAGGATTGGTTTGGTTAGGTGGGAAAGCCCGGGAAGGCGGTGGTAGGTCATAGAAGTTAGACGAAATTTGACATTTTCTAAAACATGCCGCCACTCAGCAATATTAGTAATAAATTTACAGAGATGCGTTCTAGCTGATAGATAGACATGTTCTGTAGATCGTGGTATAACTAAAATACTATTTTCATATAAATAGAAACTAAAAATTGAACATAAAAATTGCGTCTGCTAATTTATCCGGGGAAATAGTTCTGGAAAAAGCGGCCAATTTTCATTTCTGCACCCAGCCCAAGTGCGACACACTCTGCCCTTGCCACTTTTGGACCATGTTTTTTCGAGGATGAGAGCGACATGCCAAGATATTTCGAAATTTTGGAAATACATTTTTAAATTTTAAAAAATGCAAGTAGAACCATGGCACGGCCCCCGGAAGATCGACATAGACCTTATGAAACTGTGTCGCCCTGTAAAATTATGCTTAACTAAACATAGAAATGATTGTATCATTTCTGCAATAATCAGCGAAAAAATCGTCCAAACGCTGCCTGGTATTAGCGGTTGCGTTAAAAGTTGACCAAATAAATTAATAAATCTTCAATTTAATTAAGTTTAAAAATTACGAAAAACTGCCAACGCGGACTGAAATTAATGTTTGAACTAAAAAAATACGGTTACGTCAGGCAAATTTGACGTGATTCAGGCACATACTTGACGAATCAGGCGATTCTGACTGTATAATATTTGAACAAGCGCGTGATTTGCCTGATTCCCCCCTGATGGGGTGACACAATTTCAGAAGGTTTATGTCGATCTTCCGGGGGCCGTGCCATGGTCCAAAAGACGATTTTCCACTCAGACTTTACACCAACAACAATATTTGAACGTTTCAAGAAGACAAACAAGAGTACTGAAAAACGCATTTTTTCGACTTTTTCGCCACAGTCGCATGTTTAAGTAAAAATTGCCAAGTAGGAGACACTTCGAATCCAGTTTTTATATTTATATATTATACACATACACTTCTTCTTTCATAATCTGCATTAAAATTCTGTAGCACGCTACCGCTTGACAGAGAGAATATTTATTTTTTGTTGACAAAACAGGTTTTTCGTCCGACTCATTTGAATTCTTGTCTAATCATCTTGTACTGAACATAAAAGTTTCTAGAAATAATTTTCCGCACATTTTGAGCTCAGTGCCATCTGGGAGCTCATATACATCATAACCGGATGCAAAACCGGAAAACTCCTAAAAGCCGGCTCTGGGACCAATGACCCATATTTATCGAAATCTTATGTCTGATGTATTCAATCACTATAATGAGAGTCGAATCTCGTACAATTTTTTGAAAATGTTCCCGCTCACATACTCGTGTTAATCTAATGTAATGTGGCAAAAAGGTGATATGCCGACATTTTTTATTCGGAAAGTTATGTTTCAACACAATTCTCGAAAAGCAGAGCCTTGGAATTAAATGAGAGAGAAGTGAGAAAATTGGAAAGCCCATCTCGAAAAAATATTGATAATGAAATTCTTTATAAGCCAGATTGCATCAGAATCGGATATGGCTCATGGGGAAAATGTCAAACCACTGCAACTTTACCATTCGGGGGTTGTTGTGGAATCACGATTGGCGTGCTAAATAAACTCAGAAATCATCCGTTGTTTCCAGATGCCGTGACGTCAAAATCCGATTTTCTTAGTCATTGTCCTTACTGCGATTAGAATTCTTAGTTACGCCCCCCCCCCCCCCCCAC